>PVLA01000090.1:712901-850158 GCA_004027455.1 Hydrochoerus hydrochaeris
ACAGATTTAATGCAATCCCAATCAAAATACCATTGACATACCTCACAGGTCTAGAGAAAACACTAATAAAATTCATTTGGAAACAGAAGAAACCTAGAATAGCAAAGGCAATTCTGGACAACAAAGGCAAGGCAGGAGGCATCTCAATTCCTGACTTGAAAGAGTACTATAAAGCCACAGTGATAAAATTAGCATGGTATTGGCAAAGAAATAGACCTGAGGATCATTGGAACAGATTAGAAGATGCAAGCACAACCAAAAAGACACTCAGTCACCTGATATTTGATAAAGGGGCTAAATATGTCCACTGGAGGAGGAAAGCTTCTTTAATAAATGGTGTTGGAAAAATTGGCTCTCTACATGCTGAAGATTGAAACCAGATCCAAGCCTATCACCATGCACAAAACTAAAGTCAAAATGGATCAAAGATCTAAATATTGAAACAGAAACACTAAATCTACTGGAAAACAATGTAGATAGAAGTCTTGGAGACATAGGGGTAGGCAGAGAATTTATGAACAAAACAAAAATTGCATGGTAAACACTTCAAAGAATCAACAACTGGGATTTCATGTTATTGAAAAGTGTTTGCACTTCAAAGGAAATCACCAACAGAATGAGAAGAAAACTCACAAAGTGGGAAAGAATTTTAGCCAGCACCCCTCTGAAAAAGGGCTTATATCCAGAACATATAAAGAATTGAAAAATATCAAGCTCCCCAAATTCAAAGACCCTCTCCAAAAATGGACACCTGACATGAACACACAGTTCTCAGAGATATACAAATGGCAAATAAATGCATGAAGAAATGTTCACCATCAATGGTCATTCAAGAAATGCAAATTAAAACAGCACTGAGATTTCACCTCACTCTGGAAAGAA
This sequence comes from Hydrochoerus hydrochaeris, assembly GCA_004027455.1. Taxonomy (NCBI): domain Eukaryota; kingdom Metazoa; phylum Chordata; class Mammalia; order Rodentia; family Hydrochaeridae; genus Hydrochoerus; species Hydrochoerus hydrochaeris. The sequence goes on from PVLA01000090.1 coordinate 713,784, forward strand.
TAGCTGCCATCAAGATATCAACTCATAACAAATGTTGGCATGGCTGCGGGGAAAAAGGAACACTGCTCCACTGTTGGGAATATATACTGGTGCAACCACTATGGAAATCCATATGGAGAAGTCTCAGAAGACTAGGATTGGAAGTTCCATTCAATCCAGTTTTTCCCTTCCTGGGTATTTTCCCAGAAGGACTGACAAGTTTATATCACAGTGATATATGTGCACCCATGTTCATAGCAGCGCAATTTGTAATAGCTAATTCTTGGAAACAACTACAATGCCCATCAACTGCAGAGTGGATGAAAAAGATGTGGTATTTTTACACAATGGAGTATTACTCAACTACAAAAAGGATCATGTTGAGTCCTTCATAGGTAAATGGAGACAACTTGAAACTATCTTCATTAGTGAAATAAATAAGAATCATATTCATAAATATCACATTGTGTCTCTAGTGTAAAAAGTGATAAGAACTATAAGAGTAATAAAACACAAAATGTGCAATTACTATTGTAAAAATGAGATGAAAAGAAAGGACTCTAAGGGATATAAATGCATGTATGTTTGAGTGTGCAAAATAGATGACCATATTGCTGAATGTTTGTTGGATCTTTTAGCACAACTCTTTCCTGTCTCACTGTCTGAATGTCTACTATGTATCCATTAATTTTGTAACTTGAACAACTACATCCAATGTGACAGTATGTAATTTATCAACAATGATTTCTTAATTTTTTTTTCTTTTTTCTTTTAGAATTCTGTATTGTTGCTCCCCTTTTTCTTTTGCTTTTTTTCTCTTTAAATAAAAATTTTTAAAAATGCATAATTGTCATTGTAAAAAAGAGAGGAAATAGGAAGTGATATATAATATATAACTGCATGAATATTTAAGTGTGTAGGATTGATCACTGTACTTCTAAGTTCTTGTTGGATTGTTGAACAGATCTTTTTGTAGTCTCACTGCTTGAATGTCTGCTTTGTGTGCTCTAATTTTTATCTTAAGCAACTATTTCTAAAAGGACAATATGTAATTTATCAACCAGTGATCTCTTACCACTTATCCTTTTTTTGAAATTCTGTAATATTTCTACATAATTATTATTATATTATGTATATGTATTATTATATTTCTATTTATGTTTTTTTTCTCTTTAAATAAAAAATTTTTAAAAATTTTTGGTGGTATACAGAGAAAGATTGACCACACAGACCTAATCATCCTAGGGGAAAAAACAATGAAATTTGTTTTAGAAAGAAATATTTCATGTTTTGTAATTTCTTGCACCACTGTCAATTTTTCTCAAGGGCAAAAAATGACTTTATTTTCATACTGGACTCATCCTCTTTACTGAAGTTTAATTCACATTCTACTAGTGAAAGTGATCCCTAACCTTTGTAACTCACTGTCTAGACAACTGAATGACTGTCTTTCAACCTTGCTTTTCTAAAACAATCCCTGTAATGTAATCAATGAGCAGCATTTCAAGAAATAGTCCACATGGTAAAGTATACAAATAAGTTACTGCTTCTAATAAGGACAGAATCATATTACACCTAATACTTTGAAAAGTAAAAAGAATGTAGGAGTGAAAGTCATTTCAAGGATCCTTCCTGCTGATGTGATTGGACTTCCATCAAGGAAATATTTAAATCAGTACCAAACACAGATGGTAATTTAATTTTTACAGACCCATAGGAAAAGCTATGACACTAACACACAAATATATACTCCCTTTTCAGTATTAATAATTCAAAAGTTCCAAAAAGTTAATTTTCAAACCTAAATGATATAAAAATTTTGAGACCATAGCTATCATTATTACTAATAGATATTGTGAAAATGTCATGGCCATGCTGCTAGCAGAATAATAGATAAAAACACTTTTGAAATGGGGAGAAAGATTACAAAAAGGCAATTTGAGGGGGAAAATTTGGAGAGGGAAGTGAAAGTAGGGGCATTTGGCATCATATCAAAATAAAAATTAAAAAGTATATAAGCAAGTATCTATAGAAAGGTCTTCTTTCAGTCTTTTTATTCATGATATCTTATGCTCTAACAGTTCTTAAGTATGCATACCCTCCTAGAAATGTAGACAGGCAAAATTCTATATATGTCAGCCAGTGTTCATATTGTCCAGGCTCAACTCATCAGTGATAGTGATGTTGCTTTTACCTACAATATAGTATATATTTGCATTTCTACTGTGTTTATATTCTACAAATTCTGTACCATATAGCATATGTCTAGAAATTTGCTGAAAAAAGGCCTTGAGACATGATATATCTATAAGAAAAAGATAGGAAATTGAAAGTTACTTCAACAGGAAGACACATGAAAATGCCTAGAATCCAGGGGGGTGGGGCTGCAGAAGTTTAGAATGTAAGAGTTGGTACTGTGCACACCAAGGTAGCAGAAATGATGCCATACATTTCTTAATACATTTTGTCAGGAGGAGATACAGGAATAAAATGCATGTCTTCTTGTTAGTAAGGTTAACTGTGATCAAATGAATGTGGTACTGTCAGGTTTTTTGCTAAGAAAGTTTCATTTTCCTTTTCTATTAATATGAATTTTATGGAGATATTTAGGAAGGATTATTTTCCTGTAATGAGACTGAACCCAGGGCCTTCACACTGAGTAACCTCCCCTACCCTTTTTAATTTTTTTAGACACAAGGTCTTATTAATTTGCTATCTTTCCTAGGGTGGGCTCAAACTTGTGATTCTCCACCTTCTCTCCAGATTATGGAAATTATAGGCATGTGCCACACCTGGCTTATAGGGAGTTTTGAGACTAAGTATATATCCTATATGTTGTTGTACTTTTGCCTACTAATTTTAGTGTCCATGATGTGCCCCTGCTATTTGCCTAATGGAAATTTTCAATTTCCATCATTGATTTTATACTAACCACTTAGAATTATAGTGTAAGAAAGACTTGCCATCTATCACCTATTTATGCAGAAAAGAGTGTCTACATGTTCCTTATCCACATAGGTCTGTTTACTCTTGAAGTCATGACTGATAAAAAAGAAATCAAAGCCACATATTTGGCATATACAAGGGCAATTACAACTCTATAACACCAATCCCTAATGCATAACATCATATAATATGATGAAATTAGCAAGCAAAACCTAATATTCAAAAAATAATCAGCATAATTATAAATCTTTTTGAGGATATTTTTAGAAAAATTGAATAAAATAAACTATAGATTCGTAGAAAACTGTTCTTTGATTTCATTTTTATTTCAACTTTAAAGTGATGAACCATGTTCTATCTTCTCAAGACATCCATATACTGAAAAACTAAATTAATTGAACAAAATCATACTCATTATATTAGTAGTGTTCTTAAATGAGTTCTACATTTCAAAGAACCATATTTGCTTCTTTTTAAAAAGTGTCATTATGTGAATAACCATTCTTTAACTAAGAAACAAAATACATTTTTTTTAACCATACAAATAACCTTGGAATTCAGCTCAACAATACTGGTTTTTCTCAATTTTTTGTCTCACAAAGCCAACAAAACTCAAAGGAGAATTTTATCCTGGCCAAGATCACAAAGTACATTTAAAATATTTTCCTGTTGTGTAATTGTCCCCAGGCTAATGGTCCTTCTCAAGGTACTTTCCAGGTATCAAAGCAACTGACTGATGTAGTTCTATGAGATGAATATATGAGCAATTGTAGGGAAAATGATGTTTGATTAGTTGTTTCAATTCAATTCAAAGTGCTTTCAACTTGCTGTAGCATATAAATTCACAGTTGGAGATTTTCCTATTCTGTAGATTGGCAGAAGCTCTTTACAACTACTTCTCACTTGTTTTTCTCTACAAAAGAGACAAAACAGTTACATTTGCATTGATTCAGCCTCTCTTACATCCAGTGCTCAGATGAGAAGTAATTTATCTTATTTACTGTTTTATTGATGTAAGATTTAGAAATAAAGTTAATATGTATTTAATTGGTACAATGTGATGAATAGATAAAAGTATCAAGCTCTATAAAGCACCCAATTACCTCACATATTTATCTTTTTGTGATTAGAATAATTAAGGTCTTGTCTCTTAGCAAGTTGAAGTGAGACAGGAGCTTTTCATACATTTCAGAATGGCTTTGAGGTCACTTTGTGATCCCAACTGGTCTCGAATTTTCAACAATCCTCCTGCCTCAGCGTCCCAAATGCTGGAGTTGCAGGCATGCATTACCATACCTAGTTTAAAATATATTATTAACCACAGTCTCTAGGTATACATACACGTTTAATAAATTATTCATATTATAACTGAAAGCCTATTCTGCTTGACCAAAATTTCACCCAACAACATCATCTCATTTCTTCCCAGGTCGATCTAAACACTATTCTATTGTATGCTTCTATGTATGTGAATCTTTTAGATTTAACATGTAAGTGAGATCATGAATTATTTGCTGCCCTATATATGTCATCTTTAATGAAGCATAGTGTCCCCCAAATTCATTAATTTTTGTCATTAATGGGAAGATTTAAACACTTCAATTTTTATTTTTCTTTAGTACTTTTGCATAACACAATAACATACTGCCTAGATATTTGCTACAATTCACAACACATATTAATTCTGTTTTTCATTCCTTTCTCCTTCCTTCCATCAACCATTTCTCCGTCTCTTGATTCCTTTTCCATTTGAACAAAATCTATCTTCCTACTCCCTAATATTTATCTTATATTTTGCTCTCTGTTTATATTTTGGCTTTCTCATGTAGTACAAAATATTCAAGCTTATCTTTCAGGTTTATTTCAATTAGCATTGTGGTTTCAAGCTGCTTTTATTTTCTTGCAAATGACTCATTTATCATTCTTTAAGGCAGAGTAGTACTCTGTTGTATATAAATGCCACACTTTCTTTATCAGTTCACCTTTTGATGGGCACATAAACTGTTTTCATGATTTAGTTATTACAAATTGTGCTACTACAAATATAGTTATATATGTAATACTGTAACATGATATCTTTATAATTTCAGGAATATACCTAGAAGAGGAAGAATGTGGTCAATTCAAAATTCTATTTTTATTTTTTTGAAGAATCTACCTTCTGATTTCCATAATAGTTGAACCAGCATGCATTTCCATAAAAATATAGAAGGGTTTCCTTTTTCCCTGTTCTCTCTCCAAAATTTTTATTGAATATTTTGAACTTAGTTATTTTTTTCTAGAGTGAGATAAAATCTTAGTGCTATTTTAATTTTCATCTTTGTGTTGGACCAGCAAGATTAAACATTTTTTTATATATTTACTGGCCATCTGCAATTCTTTGTATTTGAAATGCCTGTTCAGTTCAGTTTCTCATCTATTCTTTGCCTCTTTTGGGGGGGGTTAGTTCTTTATATATTGTAAATATTAATCATCTTTCTGAGGAGTAGCTGGCAATTTTTCTTCCTTTTCCACTCTGTCGGTTGTTTCCTTTCTTTGTGAAGAAGTGTTTTAATTTCATATGATCACATTTGCTGATTCTTGGTTCTACCTCTTTTGTCATTGGGGTTCTGTTCAGAAAGTGCATATCTATGCTTCTGTCTTCAAGAGTTTTACCTATTCTATCTTCCAGCAGGTTAAATGTTTCTGCTTCAACATCGAGATCTTTGATACATTCTGATTTTAGTTTAGTACATTTTGGATGTACTAAATTCAAACGTGTGCATGTAGATACCTAATTTTTGCAGCACCATTTATTAGAGAGGCTATCATTCATCCAGTATATATTTTTTGCCCTTGATCAAAAATCAAAAATTGAATATTTATGTGTCATTTCTGCATCCTGTATTATGTTCCAATAATCAACATGCCTGTTTTTTGTGGGAGTACTGTATTGTTTTTATCATTTAACATTTTAATAAAACATGAAATTTGGTATTATGATGCCTTTGCTCTTGTTACCCAGAATTTCTTTTTCTATTCTGGGTCTCTTCTGGTTCCATGTGTATATTTGGATTATTTTCTTCAGTTCTGTGAAGAATGCTGCTGATATTTTCATTGGTATTGTAGGAAATTTGCATATCAGTTTTAAAAATTTGGCCATTTTGATGATACTGGTTCTACTTATGCAGGAATGGGGGATATGTTTCCATTTTCTGATGCCTTTTCTATATTCTTTTTTAGAGTAATAAAGTATTTTGTAGTGGTCTTTCACTTTTTCGTTAGATTAATTCTTATGCATTTAATTTTTCTTGATGCTGCTGGAATAGTATGTTTTACTGATTTCTTTCCAGTGAGTATATTATTTGCATAGAGGAACACTGTGCATGCTGATTTCTTCTTGCAGATGTTCGCATCTATATTCAATTAAGAGTTTAGACTGTTCTCTCTTGCTCCCTCCCGTTTCCTCTCCATCTCTCTTTCTCTCCCTCTTTCTTTTATTTTTTTTTGTTTGATTCATTGCCCAGTTTTGGAATTAAAGTATTGCTATTTCCAGGAATGACTTTGGGAGTATTTCTTTCCTTTTCAGACCACTAAACATTTTGTGGAGTCTTAGGTTTAGAGTTTCTCTGAAGTTCTTGTAGAATTTAGCAGAGAATCCATTAGGACCTGGAGAAATATATATATATATATATATATATATATATATATATATATATATATATATTTGATTGCCTCTTATAAGAATATTCCATTTTTTTTGTGTTGTTGGTTCAACTTCAGTAATTCAACTGTATCTAGCAATCTATTCATTTCTTTTAAATTCTCCAATTTGTTGGCATGTGTGTTTGTGAAATAATGGTTAATAATCTTCTGGATTTTCTCAATATCCTTTGTGGTGTTATTTTTTTCATTTTAAAATGCATTGATTTGTGTCTTTTATTTCATATTTTGGCAATATTGACTAAGGTCTTATATAGTTTACTTGTTCTTTCAGAGAACAAGCTTTTCAATTCTTTATTTGAAATTTTTATTTTCATGTCATTGATTTCTTCTCTGATCATTATAATTTCCTTTCTTAAACTGGTTCCATATTTGGATTAATTCTTGTTTTTCAAGGAACTTGAAGTGTGTCACTTGGTTATTTATATGAGTTAAGACTGTTTTTCTGATGTGGATGTTCACAGCTGTAAATTTCCCTGTCAGTATACTTTTATTGTATAATTTCAGGCACTGTAATATTTCTCCCATGATTGATTGATTACTCAAATGTATATTGTTTGTAGCAGGCATGGTGGTACACTCCTGTAATCCCATGACTCAGGAAGCTGCAGAAGGAGGATCACTTCTAGATCAAGGAGACCAGCCTGAGCTACAAAGTGAGTTCAAGACCAGCCTGAACTACATGGTGAAATCCTGTCTCAAAACAGTCAAACAAGTAGATGCATATTGTTTAAGCTACATGGACTTGAAAACTTTGTGTAGGGTTTTTTGTTACTGAGTTTAATTTCTTTATGTTGTCATTTGTTAACATGCATGGTTTAACTTTGATCATTTGCACACATTTAGCCATGATTTAAGGCCTCATATATAGTCTACTTTGAAGAAAGTTTCATGTGCTTCTAAGAGGAACATGTGTTGTCTTGTTGAGTGAAGTATTTTGTAGATGTATGCAAAGCTCATTTGTTTGAAGGTTTCATTGAGCTCTGATATTCCTCAGTTCATTTTTCTCTGCTTGATCTGTCTATAGATACTCTATTACAATTACTTTAATGTTTATCTTATCTTTTATTTCTGTGTGTTTGTATTAGTTTTATGAAGATGAGTGTGCCATTTTGCACTGTAAACATATTAATAATGTAATAGTTTTTTATTTTTTATTTTAAATAGAATAAAACAAAAGAGGACAGATCTAAGCAGATCAGAACAGAACAATGTAAACAACACAGCACTTCACAAGACAGTTGGATATTAATAGTAGCTATCATAATGTTACTTTCTTTGAAACAATTGAGCTTAACTTTACACACAATAATGTCAAACATAACAAAATAGGATAAAACCACTCAAGAGAATGAAAATATTACAAGGCATTGTGAACCAAATAACCAAAGATGAACAATGGCTACTATATTATCTCATTTTCTATAAAAATTTTATTTATACTATCATACATATTAAAATCCAATAAGACAAAACATGATAGAACCAATGGTAAAAGAAAAAAAGCATGGTAGGACTTCAGAGCAAGATAATATTAAATCAACAATGGTTGCCATACTGTCTTTTCTTCAAACTAAGTATTTATACCATCACATATATTAAGATCAAACAAAACAGAATAAAACTATTCCAACCAATGAATTGAAACATAAGACTACGAAGTAATATTATGGTGAACAATGATTAACATAAAATCTTATGTACTCTTACCATTTCTTACACTAGGGAGAGTATATGGTATTTACACATGTCAGTTTGATTTATTTCACTTATGAGTATGGATTTGAGTTGCATCCATTTATTTATAAATATCTCAACGTGATCATTCTTTATAGCTGAGTAGTACCCGAATGTATAAAAGTACCACAATTTTTTTTATCCGTTCCTCAGTTGATGGGCACTTAGGTGGTTTCCATGATCTGGCTATCACAAATTGTGCTGCTATAAACATGGGTGCACATATATCACTGTGGTAAGATGTTTTCAGTTCTTCTGGGAATATGCCTAAGACTGGAATAGCTGGGTCAAATGGGACCTCCAACCCCAGGTTTTGAGGAATCTCCAGATTGACCTCCACACTGGTTGCACCAGTCTATACTCCCACCAACATTGCAGAAGAGTTCCTTTTCCCCCACAGCCTCTCCAGCATTTGTTGGTAGTTTTCTTGATCCTGGCCATTCTTTCTGGAGTGAGATGGAATCACAGTGTGGTTTTAATTTGCATTTCTCTAATGACCAATGGTGTTGAACATTTTCTCATGTATTTATTTGCCATTCACATTTCTTCATCTAAGAACTGTGTGTTCATCTCAGATGCCCATTTCTGGATTGGGTCTTCAATATTGGGGGTCTGATTTTTTAAAAATTCTTTATAAAATCTAGACAGAAGTCCTTTGTCTGAGGGAAAGTTCACTAAGATTTTTTCCCCAGTTTGTGGGTTTTCTTTTCAATCTGCTGAGGATTACTTTGGATATGCAGAAACTCTTTATTAAGAGGTGATCCCAGTTATTGATTCTGGAAAGATTCCCCATGCAGTTTGGTTCTCATTCATGAATTCTCTACCTACCCCTATGTTTTCAAGATTTTTACCTAATTTGTCTTCCAACAGTTTTAGTGTTTCTGTTTTAATATTTAGATGTTTAATCCATTTAGATTTTAGTTTAGTACATGGTTACAGGCACGGGTCTAATTTTAGTTTTCAACATATGGAGAGCCAGTTTTTTCAGCACCATTTATTAAAGAGACTGTCATTTTTCCAGTGAATATGTTTGGCCCCTTTGTCAAAGGTAAGGTGGTTGAGTGTGTTCATAGGTGTATCTGCTAGTCTATTCCATTGATCTTCAGGTCTGTTTTTATTCCAATACCATGTTGATTTTATTACGGTAGCTTTGTAGTATAACTTCACGTCAGGGATTCTGATGCCTCCTTCCTTGCTTTTGCTGCTTAGAATTGCCTTTGCTATTCTAGGTCTGTTCTGGTTCCAGATGAATTTCAGGAGTGATTTCTCTAGACCTATGAGGTATGTTAGTAGTGTTTTGATTGGGATTGCATTGAATCTGTATAAAAATTTTGGGAGAATGGCCATTTTCACAATATTTATTCTTCATATCCATAAACAAGGGATGTCTTTCCATTTTCTGAGGTCCTCTTCAATTTCTTTTTTAAGGGTATTATAATTTTCCCTGTTCAACTCTTTTACATATTTCATTAGATTAATTCCTAAGTATTTCATTTTTTTGGATGCTAGTGTAAAGGGTGTGGCTGCTCTTATTTCTCTCTCAGTGATTTTGTTGTTAGTGTATAAGAATGCTATTGATTTTTGAGTATTGACTTTGTATCCAGATACCTTGCTGAATTTATTTATTGTATCTAGGAGTCTTTCAATGGAGTTTTGGGGATCTTCTATGTAGAGTACCATGTCATCTGCAAGTAATGATAATTTAACTTCACTTTTCCTGTCTTTACTCTTTTTATTTCCCTCTCTTGTCTAGTTGCTCTGGCTAGTATTTCCAGTACTATATTGAATAGGAGTGGTGATAATGGACATCCTTATCTTGTGCCTGATTTTAAAGTAAAGGCTTTCAGTTTTTGGCCATTTAATATGACACTGGCTATTGGTTTGTCATAGATGGCCTTTATCATATTGAGGTAAAGACCATCTATTCCAATTCTCTGTAAGGTTCTTATCATGAATTGGTGTTGGATCTTATCAAAAGCTTTTTCTGCATATATAGAAATTATCGTGTGATTCTTGCTTTTGGCTCTATTACTATGGTGGATTACACTTACTGATTTACGTATGTTGAACCATCCTTGCATGCCTGGGATGAATCCCACTTGGTCATGGTGTATAATCTTCTTGATGATTTGCTGCATCATTTTTGCCAATATTTTATTGAGAATTTTTTTCATCTATGTTCATTAAGGAGATTGGGATGTAGTTCTCATTTTTAGTTTTGTCTTTCTCAGGTTTTGGTACTGGAGTGATATTTGCTTTCAGCAATGACTTAGGGATAATTGCTTCCCTTTCAATTTCATTAAAGTGTTTGAGGATTGTCGGCATTAAGTCTTCTTTCTATTTCTTGTAGAAATCTGTAGTGAATCCATCTGGGCTTGGGCTCTTCTTTGTTGGTAGGGACTTGATTACATTTTCAATTTCATTAATAGAAATTGGGTTATTCAGCAGTTTTACATCTTCTTGATCCAGCTTTGGTGTTTCATATGTTTCTAAGAATCTGTGCATTTCTTCTCTGTTATTGAACCTATGAGAGTAGAGGTTTTTGAAACAGTTGTTGATGATCTTCTGTATTTCCGCAGGGTAGGCAGTGATTTCACCTTTTTTCATTTTGTGTTGCATGAATCTGAGTCTTTTCTTTCCTTTTTTTAATTAGATTGCCTAAGGACTTATCAATTTTATTTATTCTTTCAAAGAACCAACTCTTTGATTCATTGATTCTTTTTATTGTTTTCTTAGTCTCTTTTGCATCAATTTCTGCTCTGATCTTTATCATTTCCTCCCTTCTTTTGGCTTTGGGCTTGACTTGCTCATCTTTTCCTAGATGTTTGAGGTGTACTATCAGGTTGCTTATATGTGTTTGTTCTGTTTTCCTAATGTGGGAACTCTGTGCAATAATTTTTCCTCTGAGGACTGCTTTCATTGCATCCCACAGGTTCTGGTAAGTGGTATTTGTATTTTTGTTTTCTTGTAGATATTGTTTAATTTCTTCTTTAATTTCCTCTGTGACCCATTGATTGCTCAAGAGTGTACTATTCAACTTCCATGTGTTTGTGTGGTTTTTGAAGTTTCTTTTATCATTAATTTCTAGTTTCTTGGCACTATGATCCAATAAAATGCATGGGATAGTTTCAATTCTTTTGCATTTACTTTAAATATGTTCTGTGGGTTAGGATGTGGTCTATTTTAGAGAATGTCCCATGTACTGCTGATAAGAATGTATATTCTGATGTTGTTAGGTGGAAAATTCTGTATGTCTATCAAATCCATTTTTTCACTAGTGTTATTCAGTTCTGTTATTTCTTTGCTGATTTTCTGTCTAGTTGATCTATCCCTTTGTGTCAATGGTGTGTTAAGGTCTCCTTTTATAATTATGTTATTGCTTATTTGATTTTTCATTTTTGTTAATACTTGCTTTGTGTAGCTGGGTGTTCTGGAATTTGGTGCATATATATTTAAGATTGTTATCTCTTCCTTTTGCAGTTTCACCCTAACTAGTATGTAGTGACCTTCTTTATCTCTTTGGACCATTCTTGGTTTGAGGTTCACATGGTCTGCAACAGAATAGCTACCCCTGCTTGTTTTTGAGTCCCACTTGAATGAAATGTTTTTTTCCATCCTTTGACTTTCACTCTATGAGTTTCCTTTTAGGCTAGATGGGTTTCTTGTAGACAGCATATGGTTGGGTGTTGTTTCTTGAATCATTCTGCAAGTCTGTTTCTTTTAATTGGTGAATTGAGGCCATTTACATTAATGGTTATAACTATCATATATTTGTTTATTGTTGACATGTTATCTTCCTGATGTTGTATTTTAACTTTCCATTCTGTTTAGTTGTCTGTCTTGCTTAGTGATATTTTCATATATATATATATATATATATATATATATATATATATATAGTGTTTCAGTATTCTTTGTAGGGTTGGTTTGTTGATCATGAAGTTCTTCAGCTGTTCTTTGTCATGGAAGTATCTTATTTCTCCATCCATTTTGAAGGATAGTTTTGTAGTGTACATTAGTCTGGGTTGGAAGTCATTTTCCTTTAGGATCTGCAATACTCCACACCATGCTGTTCTTGACTTCACTGTTTGTGTTGAGAAGTCTGCTGTAATTCTGATAGGTTTTCCTTTATAGGTGATCAGTCTTTTCTCTCTAACAGCATTTAATATTCTGTTTTTGTTGTATTTCTGGGATGGTAATTATTATATGTCTGGGTTTAGTTTTGTTTTGGTTATGGCTATTTGGAGTTCTATATGCTTCACTAATCTGTATGTCAGTTTCCATACTTATGTTTGGGAAGTTTTCTGCTATTACTTCTGTAAATAGCCTCTTGATATCACTTGTGTTGTTCCCTTATTTTTCATTGATCCCTATTAATCTTATGTTGTTTTTCTTTGCATCATCTTGCAGCTGTTGAATTGTTATTTCCTGATTTCTTTTTATTTTTTGAAGATCTTTCCTTTCCTGTTCACTGGCTGCAAACTTGTTTTGGGGGTTTGAGATTCTATCTTCATGTTCATTGAGGCAGTTTTTGCAACTTTCAATAGAATAGTTGATTTCTTGTATATCTCTTTGAATCTGCTTCATATATTCTGTTGGTTTCTTAAACTGTTTATTCAGGGATTCTAACTGTTTGCTTTGTTCCTCTAATTTTTTAGCTGTGTCTTCATTGGTTGCATTTAGTATTTCTTTCACTACTTTTATCATTTCTTTTTTTACCTGGGAGATTATTTTTGATTTAACTTCCCTCACAGCTTCCCATACTTGCTTCTTTATTTGAGTTGATATCATTTCAGGCATGTCATGTGTATGGCTAGTATTTTCTTCTATGTATATGGCTCCTAGGCTTCATTGGAATTGGCTGGAGGTTTGAGATTGCATTTTGATCTTTACTTTTGTCATTTTCCTATATTTCCTTGTTTCCAGTGATGTTCCAAAACTTTCCCTGGATGTATTGGAAATCACCTCCTGCACCCTCCACTACTGTGATTCATGTGGCTTTGGCTCCCCTTGTATGGCGGGCCTGGTTCCCCTGGATGAATGAAGGTCTCTGGGCATGGTCCACTTGGAACCTCTGAGGTGTAGTCTGGTGTCCTAGAGGGCTGGCTGGGTATGCTGCTGCTGGGATCAATGATCCTAAACTTTTTCCAGGCCTCTGCCAGCAAATTGCACCCCACCCTGTGGTGGCAGCCCAGGCCTGGCTTCACTTTTGGTGGGCCTGGCTTCCCTGGTTGAATGAAGGTCACTGGGTGCAGAACACTTAAGCTCACAGAAGCTATGGGGCCTAGTCCAGTGTCCTAGGGGCCTGGGCAGGCACCCAGCCACAGGGATAAATGGTCCCAATCTTTTCCTAGACCTGCGCCAGTGAGTTGCAACTCACCTCAGGGCGGTGGTGCTGTCCTGGCCAATAATAATTTTTATATTAATAATAATGACCACTTTCTGCTGAACTATTTCCCTAAGCACTATATAGTGTTCCTTTTTGCCTTTTCTCTTCAAATTGTCTTGAAGTTCAGTTAGTCTGAAAGCAGGGTAGCTACTCCTGCTTGTTTTTTGTTCTCAATGGAAGTGCTATTGCTTTTCATGGTTAGAAGTCTACTAGTATTATGAATTTATTTCTGGGTTAAAAATATATCTTGAATCCTGTACACTGCTGGGTTTCTTTTTCTTGATCCATTCTGCTAATTTCTGTTTTTGAATAGGGGAATTGTGATCATTCACATTATTATGGAAAGTTAATGAATTATTTATGTCATTGCATCACTTTTTTGTTGATTCCCTTTTATTTCTTTCTACTTAACGGCTCAGCTTACCTAGTATATTCATTCTATTGGTCCTTGTAGAATTTTAGGTTTATGTACTCTATATCATGTAGAAGTTTTTCATGTGCTCATTTTGTGGTCATAATTTTTTTAAATGATTCTTATAGAAATAACTCATTTCTCTATCAAATGTGAAAGATATTTTCACATACTATATCAGTGTAGTTTAAGAGTTGTTTTCTTTCAGGGCTAGAAACACTTAACTCCATGGTTTCCTGACCTTTAACATTTTTTGGGAAGTCTACTGCAATTCTAACAGATTTTCTTTGTAAGTGGTTGGTTGGTTGGTTGTTTTTTTCTAACACCTTTTATAATTGTGCTTCTATATTTGACTTCTGCAGTTTTGATTATGATGTTTCATGGAGAGGTCCTTTTATTGGTCATGTCTATTTATGTTTCTACATATCTTACTATTTGTATATTAAATACTTATCTCACATTTGTAAAGTTTTCTGCTATTATACCAATGAATAGTTTTATTATGTCATTTATCCTATCTCCTGGCTTTTCATTTTTTCCAGTTAATCTTAGATGAGTCTTTTTTCATCATCTAGAAACTGTTGTATTAGTTTTTTTATTTTTATTGTTTTTAAGTTAACTTTTATTAATTCATCATTGGCACTAACACTGTTTTCTAATTCTGACACTCTTCTCACACTGATGACATCTGCTTTCCATTTTTTGATGGGATTTTTAACCTCCTGAATTTTCCTGGGCCCTTTCTATGAACTCTGATTTTTTTCTCTTTTGGACATTCATGTTTTATATTTTTTTGGTTTAGCTAACTTTTTATTAATGTCTTCAAGAACTCACTGATGGTGTGGGTTTTTTTTGACTCTTCCTTGAAGTGTATGTTCTGGGGAAAGTTGGTTTACATTTCTGGTTTGTTTGGTTTGTTAATTATATTATTTATTTAATTGTTTTGTTTGTTAACTACATTATTTATTTAAAAATTCTTTATATTTACCAAACATATTTTTGATATATTTTTGTCTAACATGTTATCCTTTCAAATCATTCTGTAGGGAGGCTTTTTACTTCCTTGCTCTCTATATTTTATAGACTACTTTGAGTTAGTTGTAAGTTTTTGGAAATATTATGTTGCCTTGTCTTCTTATAGCTATACATTTTGCTTGGTGGAAGTTTTGTGCTGTGGCTTTCACTATGATTAAAGCAAAATTTTTTGCTAGAATGAAAACAAATTTATTTTTTAATTATGTTTAAAGCAATAAAAGAAAACAGAAAAAAGGGTAGCAACAACACAGAATTCCAAAGGAAAAAAGGAAAAACAAGGGAAAAATGCCCTAAGAAATCACTAATTGATAAATTACATATTGACATCCTGGACATAGTAGTTCACAAAATTAAAGGATATATATTAGGCATTCAAACAGTGAGACTGCAAACAGTTCTGCCCAATGATCCAAAAAAGGTTCAGCAATATGGTCATCTATTTTACACATTCAAACATACATTCAGTTATATCCCTTAAAGCACTTTCTTTTCCTCTTTGTTACAATAGCAATTACACATTTGGGGTTTTGTTACTCTTATACTTGTTATTACTTTTTACAATAAGACACAATGTGATATTTATAAATATGATTCATATTTATTTCACTAATGAGGATAGTCTCAAGTTGTCTCCATTTAGATATGAAGGCCTCAAGATCATCCCCTTTCACAGATGAGTAATATTCCATTATAAAAAATGCCACATCTTTTTCATCCACTCTGCAATAGATGGGCATATGGGTTTCTTCCAATATTTAGCTATTGCGAATTATGTTGTTATGAACATGGGTGCACATATATCACTGTGATATGAACTTGTCAGTTCTTCTGGGAAAATACCCAGGAGGACAATAGCTGGGCTGAATGGAACTTCCAACCCTAGTCTTATGAGCATTCTCCATATGGATTTCCATAGTGGTTGCACCAGTCTGGACTCCCACCAAAAATAGAGCAGTGTTCTCTTTTCCAGTAGCCTCGCCAGCACTTGTTATCGGTTGATATCTTGATGGCAGTTATTCTTTCTGGAGTGAGGTGAAATCTCAATGTTGTTTTATTTTGCATTTCTCAAAAGACCAGTGATGGTGAACATGTCTTCATGTATTTATTTGCCATTTGAATATCTTTCTCTGAGAACTCTGTGTACATTTCAGATGTCCATTTTTGTAGAAGGTCTTTGACTTTGGGGGGCTTGATGAATTTTAATTCTTTTTTTCATTTTTTAATTTAAACAGGAAAAAGTAGAAATATTACAGAATTTCAAGAAAAGAAGATAAATAGTAATAAATCACTAGTTGATAAATTACATATTATTCTTTTAGAAATAGTTATTCAAATTACAGAATTAAAGCACAAAAAGTGTACACTAAGGCAGTGAGAGTGCAAACAGATCTGTTCAAGAATCCAACAAGAACATAGAGTGGAAAACACAGATGAAATGGAAAGATTTCTAGAAACAAATGAACTACCAAAGCTCAACCAAGAAGATATAGCAGTTTTGAACAACCCAATATCAGCTGTTGAAATTGAAAATGTAATTAAAAACTTACCAACAAGGAAAAGTCCAGGTCCTGATGGATTCACAGCTGAATTCTACAAGAAATTTAGAGGAGATTTGATGCCAGTACTCCTTAAACTCTTCAATGATATTGAGAAAAAAAGCAATCCTCCCTAAATCATTGTTGGAGGCAAGTATTACTATGATACCAAAACCAGAGAAAGATGCAAACAAAAAAGAGAACTATAGGCCAATCTCACTCATGAACATTGATGCAAAGATTCTCAACAAAATACTAGCAAGTAGAATGCAGCAAATCAACAAGAAGACTATATATCATGACCAAGTTGGGTTCATTCCAGGAATGCAGGAATTGTTTAACATATGCTAATCAATAAATCTAATACACCACATCAACAGAGCAAAAAACAAAACCACATGGCCAACTCAGTAGATGCAGAAAAAGCTTTTGACAATATCCAACACATGTTCATGATAAAAACCCTTCAGAAACTTGGAATACATGGCGTCTACCTCAACTTATAAAGGCCATCTATGACAAACCAACAGCCAACATTAGACTAAATGGACAAAAATTGAAAGCTTTCACTTTAAAATCAGGAACAAGACAAGGATGTCCACTCTCACCACTCCTTTTCAACATAGTTCTGGAAACACTAGCCAGAGCAATCAGACAAGAGAGAGTAATAAAATGAATAAAGATTGGAAAGGAAGAAGTTAAATTATCACTATTTGTGGATGACATGATACTCTATATAGAAGACTCAAAAAATCCATTAAAAGACTGCTAGAGGTAATAAACAAGTTCAGTAGTGTAGCTGGATACAAAGTCAAAGCTCAAAAATCAATAGCATTCCTGTACAAAAACAAAAACTCACTGAGAAATTATCAAAATATCACCCTTTACAATAACATCTAAAAAACTGAAATACTTACGAATCAACCTAACTAAAAATGTAAAAGAACTATATGCTGAAAATTATACTACACTGAAAAAGGAGATTGAAGAGGATATTAGAAAATGGAAGGACATTCCTTGCTCTTGGTTAGGAAGAACCAATATTGTGAAAATGGCCAGACTCCCAAAACTGTTATACAGTTTTAACGCAATCCCAATCAAAATACCATTGACATACCTCACAGATCTAGAGAACACACTCCTAAAATTCATTTGGAAACAGAAGAAACCTAGAATAGCAAAGGAAATTCTAGGCAACAAAAGCAAGGCAGGTGGCATCTCAATTCCTGACTTGAAAAAGCACTATAAAGCCACAGTGATATAGTCAGCACGGTACTGGCAAAGAAATAGACCTGAGGATCAATGGAACAGATTAGAAGATGCAAGCACAACTACAAAGACACTCAGCCACCTGACATTTGACAAAGGGACTAAATATGTCCACTGAAAGAAGGATAGTCTCTTCAATAAATGGTGTTGGAAAAATTGGCTCTCTACATGCCGAAGACTGAAACTAGATCCATGCATATCACCACGCACAAAATTAAAGTCTAAATGGATCAAAGACTTCAATATTAAAACAGAAACACTAAGTCTACTGGAAGACAAGGTAGGTAGAAGTCTTGGAGACATAGGGGTAGGCAGAGAATTCATGAACCTAACACAAACTTCACAGGAAACGCTTCAAAGATTCAACAAATGAGATCTAACAGTATTGAAAAGTTTCTGCACTTCAAACAAAATCACCAACAGAGTGAAAAGAAAACCAACAGAGTGGGAAAAAATTTAACCAGCAACCCCTCAGACAAAGGACTGGTGTCCAGAATATATAAATAATTGAAAAAAAAACAAGCCCCCCAAATTCAAAGACCCTCTCCAAAAATGGGCAACTGAGATGAACACACATTTCTCAGAGAAAGATATACAAATGGCAAATGAATACATCAAGAAATGTTCACCATCACTGGTCATTCGAGAAATACAAATTAAAACAGCATTGAGATTCCACCTTACTCCGGAAAGAAAAGCTGCCATCAAGAAATCAACTGATAACAAATGTTGGCGAGGCTGTGGAAAAAGGAACACTGCTCCACTGTTGGTGGGAATGTAGACTGGTGTGACCATTATGGAAATCCATATGGAGAATTCTCAGAAGACTAGGAGTAGAAGCCCCATTCAATCCAGCTATCGCACTCCTGGGCATTTTCCCCAAAGAACTGAAAAGTTCCTATCACAGTGATATATGAGCACCCATGTTCACAGCTGCACAATTTATGATAGCTAAATCCTGGAAACAACCAAGATGCCCATCAAGTGCAGAGTGGATGAAAAAGATGTGGCATTTTTATTCAAGAATCTTCTGTTTTTTATTCTGAATTAGTATTCTGTTTTTTATGCTGTAAGTCTGAGATCTTAATTATTATGTGTTTGGGTGTGGATTTATGTTGATTGTGACTGTTTGACATTCTATATGCCTCACTTATCTGCCTATCAGCTTTTTTCCCAAGTTTGTGAAATTTTCTGCTGTTACTTCTTTGAATATTTTACATATATCATTTGCATTGACTACTGCATCTTCACTAATGCCCATTAATCTTGTCTTCTTGCTCTTGGCATCATCTTGAATCTTCTGGATTTTCACTTCTTGCTGCTTTGTTATTTTTATAATTTCTATCCTTTCTTAATCACTAATTGTTATCCTGTGCTCAAGGTCCAAAATCCTATCCTCACATTCATTTAAGCTGTTTTGCATGCTTTCAATAGAATTTTTTTGTTTCTTGGATGTCTTTTTGATTTTTTCATGAGTTATTCTTGTTTTCTGTATTGTTCATTCAAGGTTTCAATCAGTTTCAAATGCTTCTGTCCTTTTTTCCCTATTTCTTCTTTAGGTGCTTTCAACAACTCCTTTAGTATGGTTTTTAATTATATCTTTACATGGGAGAGTACTTTTAATTTGATTTCCTCTATAGCCTCATGGAGTTGATTTTTTTTTTTATTTCACTTACTATCTTTTTAGAGATTTCTGATGTGTTACTTTTGGAGTCCTATATTTCAATGCCGCCTGTACTTTCCTCTGATGGACTAGATAATTCAGGTTGCATTGAACTTTTTTGTTTTTCCATTTTTCCCTTTCAAGTTAATGTTTGGTCCTTTAATCCTGCTAAGCTAGCCCCTATCCAGGGTGTGGTTTTACCACCCCAGAGCAGAGTTTGGAGTCCATCCCACATGCACCTCAGTAGTCATGACCCTGGGCCCTGCTCTCCACCTGAAGATAGCTAGGAATGGCCCATCTAGGGCAGCCAGTCACTCTCCCCATCTCTGGCTGACCCCAGACATATGGCGTGGTCTTACGAACTGGAAGCAGTGTTCCAAGTCTGCCCTCATGTGCTGGGATGCCACTGCAGTTTGTGGTAATGGCCCTGGGTTTGGTTCTGGGCCTGCTCTCCACCTGGAGATTGCTGGACATGCCCCAGCTAGGGCAGCCAGTCACTGTACCCTGGCTCAGCCTGTCCCTAGATGTATAACATGGTCTTACCACCTGGGAGTAGAGTTCTGAGTCCTCCCCATGTGCTTGGATGCTTCTGCAGCATGTAGCTATGGCCCTGGGTTGGATTCTAGGCCTGTTCTCCACCTGGAGATCGCTGGATGTCAAAAACGTTTTTATTTAAAGGCTGCTTTTTGGCTATCTATAGGACTTTTTCTCCATCATAAGATCCAATCACTTCACTTTATTTGGTTGGGAAGGCTCCAGTATATTTGGTTCAATACCCAGTTCTCTGGGAAAGGACTGTAGTATTGTAAAGGATAAGAATGCATTCCAGATACTGGTATACAGAGAAAAATAATTAACAGTAACAACTATTTCACTTTGAGTATAATAAAATAAGTGACAATAACAGCATCAAAGACAAACTAGATATTAACCTACACCTAAAACTATTAATGTACCACTCTCAAAAGAGATACATAAAAAGAGATCCGTAATTACAATATAAACAGTAAGACAAATGAAGTATTGACCTACAGTAAATATGAAATAGAACAATTTTACATCCACTAGAGATATAACTCTAAAAAGATTCACAAATCTTAATGGTTGTACTAGCAATAATAGAGAGAGTGAGGTACTAGAGAAAAAGAAAGTTAAGTATTGAAATATTTATCAATGTAAAAAAAGGAAGAGTAGGGAAGAATGAGTTAAGGGATCCTATTGAGGTGTACAATGTACCCCACTCCCTCAAAAAAAGTTGATTAAAGGAAAATCAGAAAAACAAACAAACCAAGACAAAAACATTGACTTAACTAAATAGTTTCTCTGTGTTTTTGAACAAATGATTTCTTTCTGGGCTCTTGTTTTTAGAACTCAACAAGTCAATTTTTCTCTGTGAGTTTTTCTTGGTACCAATACTGTGGGCCAGGTTTGTTATTTTTTGTTGGAGCTTTCTTCTCTGAGGGGTTTACATTTCTCCTGAGGCACTGGCTTCTTCTATGAATAAGTTGATTCATTGGGCAGTGCCTCTGCTTTACAGTGTTAAAGGGAAGCCAAACATATAATGAGCTTAGAGTTTGGGAGTGACCATGGCCAGTGAGCAGAATTCATGGGTTAAGTCAGTCAGGCGCAGTGGCCATGCAGGAGGTAGACTCCTCCTCTTTTCTCCTGGGAGACTGGGGCTGGCTACCTTCAGAGTGCCATGAACATGTTACCTCACTTTTTATAATATATATATATATATATATATATATATATATATATATATTAAAATGCATGCAATGAAGAGAAGAAAATCTATGTGACACAGAGCACTGGCACAAATGTATGTTTCTATGCTTAAAAGACCAATTTGATACATATTTTATGCCATATATATATATACATACATATATATATAACAGTATATGAGAATTTGCTTTTCTTTACCTCCTCATTGGCATTTGGAATATTAAAAAGTTATATACAGTATGCTTTTATTTATAAAATATTCTCAGTTTAGAAAATTGATAGAAATAAGAAATAAGTCAGTGGTTCTCAATAGTAGGCATGCTGAGGTGTTAGGCGTGATCATAAAGGAGTAGCACAATAACAATTTTTGCCATGAAGATATAATTCTGTATTTTAATTTTCGTGCTGATTGAACAAAAATTTCTACTATGCAAAAATATCTTGCCAATACCAATTTCCTTGTCCAAATATTGTACTCTACTTTTGTAAATATTTTGAGTTCAATAAAGTTTACATCTTTGCACTATTTTTGTTACTATCTGTGATTCCACTATTATTTCAAACATATAAAAATTATGTTATCTATGTGCTCAAAAAACAAAATTTGTCAATTTAGTTTACAAAAGTAAGATTAAAACATATGCTGCATATCAGACATGCACTTTAAGTCTAAGAATACAATTGAGTTAAAAGTAGAAAATGAAAAACATTATATAATGATAAAATCAGTGAAAAGGTAGTTTGAGTAGTGATAATAACATCAAGTGAAGTGGTTTTCTTGAAAGATTATAAGGGAGAAAGAAGTCCCTTTCACGGTAATAAAGGGGTCAGTTTGTCAAGAAGATGTAATAGTCTTAAATATTTATGCATTTAAAAACAAAGATTCAAAGTTCATGCCACAAAACTGATAGAGCTGGAAAGACAATAAGACAAGGAAAACAATAAAAACTTTGTTACCCATTTCTCAATAATTGACAGAAAATTAATAAAAAAGAAATAAGCACTATCTACAATTTTCACTTCATATACAGTCTTTTCAACTAAATAGAAGGTATTTGGTTAGACACATAATATTTCCAGTTATGAAATAAATCTTGATAAATTAACAGTATTCAGTTAATGCAAATAATGTCATTTGGCAACACTGTCTAATTCCAACCTTCATAATATATTGTATTAATCAATGCACAATATCATTGGCATAAGGACAAATAGATTAAAATATATAAATGGAAAATAGTAGGGTATTCAGAAATAAGTCTATGAATTCTTTTGAAAATTGATTTATGGCAAAGTTACAATGCATACAATGAAGAAAAGAAAATCTATTGAGCACTGGCACAAATGTATATCTATGCTTAAAAGACCAATTTGATACATATTTTGTGCCATATATATATATATATATATATACAAACAAATATGCAGCAAAAATGCATCATATATAAATGTAACATTTAAACCTGCAAAACCATTGTTATATTGAATGAAGCAGAGTTTGGCATTGATATCATGTACAAAATAATGCTAACTCATATATTAGTTTTTCTCAATTTAAAAGTTTGTATTCATTAAAATAATTCATTAAATATAAGAAAACAAGTTAACAGTTTTTTGAGAAATTATTTATAGATAATATATGTGACAAAAGGTTTACCTTTGCAATGTAGAAATGATTCTCAAGAGTAAATAAGATATTAAGCTGTCCAATAAAATTGAACATAAAATTTATCCTGAACATATACACAGGATAAATAACCAGAGTTTTAGAGCTCAACTCTATCATTCCAGAAATGCAAAATAAATTCATAGCACAGTAACATTGCATATCTACCATAACAGCTAAAATATTTATTTTATTAATGGTAGCACCTCCACAGTCCCTGTGGATGCTCGGAACAACACCACCAGCCTGACCCTTGGCCCTGGACTTCCATGCCACACCCTGCCTGTGTGCCCCATGGACACCCAGATGAAACCACCAACCCACCCCTCGGACCCCCTCTACCTCTTGGACCTAATACTGCTCTTGATCTCTGGCTCCCACACTTTCTCCCAGAACCTTAGAATATAGCAGATTAACCATGCTAGCTTGATGGGTGTTTCAGTTACTGCCTCACACAAACAGAAGACCTCAGCAGGCTCAAGGCAGGGTAGTGAGTATGCCCCTAATATAGAGGTCTGAAGTGGGTAAATAGGGGCAGTAGTAATGCTCCCTCCAACTAAACGTAAGACATTGGCAAGTCTGGCAAGAGTATGGGTGACTTCCTCCACACAGAGAACACCAGGAAGGATGAGGAATATGCCAATAAGGCCTCCCCCAACTTGGAGAAAATCAAAAGGGCTTATAAGACACACAGCCACAACGTAGGGACACATAGGGCCTCAGCTGACACAAACACTATAGACAGGGAAATCTTGGGACCTGGAATAACCTGAAAGCAAAGTAACAATAGGAACTGAGAGTTGACCTACATCAATACTCCTAGAAATGTCTGCCCAGGAAGAATATGGGACTCACCCAACAGGCCCTGCAAGAGGAATTCAGGTGACTGGCCCTCCACTTCATTGTGGTACTCAGCAATGGACAAATATCAAACACACAGTAGGACCCTAAGACCCACAATCCCAATAGTTGAGACTATTGGGATTGAAAGACCAAATAGATGCCCAAAGGGTGAAAATGACAAAATGAAACAGTAAAATGCAATCTCAAACATCTAGCCCATCAAGAGTAAGTACAGGTGACATTGAAATAGAGGACTTTAAAATTCATACCCCAGAAATCCCCAAAAATATACCAAATGAAATAATGAAACAAATCCATGAGGTTATAGAGGAAATAACATTAAAAATAGTTTCCCACATAAAGACAGAAATAACAACCTTAGTAAATGTTGATCAGCATAACCAGAGAACAAATAGATAAAAAAAAATACAGGAACATGAGAAATTGATTCAAACTTTGAATGAACAGTATAGAAAACAAGTAGAATATATGAAACAAATTCAAAGAGATATCCAATAAACAAAAGCTTCTATTGAAACCTGGCAAACCTGTTTAAATGAAGCTGAGGGTAGAATTTCAGACTTTGAGACAGGATCACAGTCAGGGATCGTGAAAGAGTAGAACTTTTAAAAGCAACAAAGCAACATGAAATGACAATACAGCAGATTCAGGATGACACCAAGAGAAACAATATAAGACTACAGAGCATCAGTGAAAATGCAGGAGTCAATTAAAATTACATAGGTAAACTATTAACAGAAGTAATAGCAGAAAATTTCCCCAAAATGGGGGAAAAAACCAATATACAGATAAGTGAGGCATATAGCATGCCAAACACTCACAACCAAAATAAATCTACACCCAGACATATAATAATTAGAATTTCAGACAAACAACATGAAAACACAATACTAAAAACTCTTAGAAAAAAGACACAACTCACCTATCAAGGAAAAACCATCAGAATCAATGCAAATTTTCAGTGCAAATCCTCATTAAGATGAACTTGGAGTGAAGTATTTCAATCCCTGAAAGAAATCAACTTTCAACACAGACTGATGTACCCAGCAAAACTGTCTTTCAAATTTAATGGAAAAAGAAGAAACTTTCATGGCAAAGAACAACTGAAGAAATTCATGTCGACCAAACCAACCCTAGAAAGACTATTGAAAGACATAATAGCAATAAACAAAAATAACCAAAATCTCCAGAACAACAACAGAAAGGCAGGGCAAGCAATTAAACAATGGGGAAAAGCAGAAAACAAACATCAGAAACATAAAATGGCAAAGTTCAGCAAGTACATATCAGTTATATCCATAAATCCAAATGGCCTCAATTCACCTATCAAAAGAAAAAGGTTGACAGCATGGATCAAGAAATAGAATCCCACAATACACTGTACACAAAAAACACATCTGACTCAAAAGGAAACTCATAGATTGGAAGTCAAAGGATGGAAAACAATTTTCCATGCAACAGTAACCCACAAACAAGCTGAAGTAGCTATTCTGATTGCAGACCATGTGACCTTAAAACCTAAAATAATTAAAAGAGATAAAGTAGGTCACTATATACTTGTTAGTGGAAAAATTCGAGAAGAAGAACTAACAATTATAAATATATATGCACCAAATACAGGAGCATCAAACTATATAAGACAAATACTAATGGACATGAAAAATCAAATACACAAGAACACAATTGTAATAGGAGAACTTAATACCCCACTGTCACAAAGACATAGATCAACTAGACAAAAAGTCAGCAAATAAGTAATAGAACTGAACTATACCTATGAGCAAATGGACTTAGTGGATGTTTACAGAGTATTCCACCCAACCACATCAGCATATACATTCTTCTCTGTTTCACATGGGACATTCTCCAAAATAGACCATATATTAACTCATAAAAATTTTTTAAGTAAATGCAAAGGGATTGAAATTATCTCATGCATAATATCTGACAATAGTGAGCTGAACTTGGAAATTAATGGCAAAAGAAATTACCAAACCAGTATGAATATATGGAAATTAAATACCCTTCTGAACAACCAGTGGGCTACAGGTGAAATTAAAGAATAAATAAAGCAATACCTATAATTCAATTAAAATGCAGATACAATATACCATAATCTGTGGGATGCAATGAAAGTGGTCCTTAGAGAGAAATATATAGCAATAAATTGTCACATCATGAAAATGGAGCAAGCACAAATAAACAACCTAATGCTACATATCAAGCTTCTAGAAAAATAAGAGAAAGTCAAACCCAAAGCTTATACAAGAGAGGAAATTGTAAAGATCAGAGCAGAAATTAATGCAATTGAAACTAAAAAAAATACAAAGAATTGATGAATTGAAGAGCTGTTTTTTTGAGAGAATAAGCAAAATTGACAAACCTCTAGCCAACCTTACCATGAAAAATAAAGAAAAAAGTCAAATCCATGCGATAAGGACTCAAAAGAGGGAAATCACTACAGATCCCATGGAAATTCAAAAGATCATGAATACTTATTTTGAAAATCTCTACTCACATAAGGTGGAAAACACAGAAGAAATGAACAGATTTTTAGAAACATTATGAACAATCAAAGCTCAATCAAGAAGATATAACTATTTTGAATAACCCAATATCAGCTATTCAAATTGAAAACATGATTAAAAACTTCCCAACAAAGAAAAGCCCTGGTCCTGATGGATTTACAGATGAACTCTGTAAGAAATTTAGGGAAAAGTTGACTCCCATACTCCTTAAACTGTTCAATGAAATCAAAAGTGAAGTAATCATCCCTAACACAATCTGAAAGGCAAGTGCCACTCTGACACAAAAACCAGAGAAAGACCCAACAAAAAAGGAAAACTATAGGCCAAACTTACTAATGAACATTGATGCAAAGATTGTCAATAAAATACTTGCAAATAGAATGCAGCAAATCTTCAAGAAGATTATATACCACGACCAAGAGGGATTTATTCCAGTAATGCAGGGATGGTTTAACATATGCAAATCAATTAATGTAGTACACCACATTAACAGAGCCAAAAACAAAAGTCACATGATCATCTCAATAGAGGCAGAATAAACTTTTGATAAAGTCCAACATTTGTTCATGAAAAAAGCCCTACAGAAACTCAGAATAGATAGTATCTACCTCAATCTCATGAAGGCCATCTATGACAAACCAACAGCCAACATTATACTAAATGGACAAAAACTGAAAGCCTTCACTCTAAAATCATGAACAGGGCAAGGATGTCCATATCATCATTCCTATTCAATATAGTTCTGGAAATATTATCCAGAGCATTCAGAAAAATAGAAATAAAAGAAATAAAGAAAGGAAAGGAAGAAGTTAAAGAAAGTAAAGGAAGAAGTTAAATTATCATTATTTGTCAATGACTTGATACTTTATATAGAAGACCCAAAAACTCCATAAAAATGCTAAAGGTAATAAACAAATGCAGCAGAATAGCTGGATACAAAGTCAGTACTCAAAAATCAATAGTATTCTTGTACAGAAACAAAAAAAACTCGCTGAGAGAATAATTGTGGCAATATCACCTTTCATAATAGCATTTAAAAAAAGGAAATATCTAGGAATAAACCTAACCAAGAATGTAAAAGACCTACATGTTGAAAATTGTACTGGTATAAAAAAGGAGATAGAAGAGGATATTAGAAAATGGAAGGATATTCCTTGCTCTTGGTTAAGAAGAGCCAACATTGTGAAAATGGCCATACTTCCAAAACTTTTATATAGATTTAATGCAATCCCAAACAAAATACCACTAACATACCTTACAGATCTAGAGAAAACACACATAAAATTCATTTGGAAACATAAGAAACCTAGAATAGCAAAGTTGTTTCTGGGCAACAAAGGCAAAGCAGGAGGTATCTCAGTTCTTGACTTGAAATATACTACAAAGCCACAATGATAAAAATCAGCATGGTACTGGCAAAGAAATAGACCTGAGCATCAATGGAACAGATTAGAAAGTGAAAACACATGTACAAAGACACTCACCAACCTTGTATTTGACAAAAAAGGCTAAACATGTTTACTGGAAAAAAGAGCCTCTGAAATAAATGGTGTTGCAAAAATTGGCTTTTCAATGCTGACGACTGAAACGAGACTCATGCCTGTCACCATACACTAAACTAAAGTCAAAATGGATCAAAGATCTGAATATTTAAACAGAAACGCTAAATCTACTGGAAGACAAGTTAGGTAGGAAACTTGGAGATATGGGGTAGGCAGAAAATTCATGAACAAAATTCAAATTGCACAGGAAATACTTCAAATAATCAACAACTTGGACCACATATTATTAAAAAGTTTTTGCACTTCAAAATAAATCACCAACAAAGTGAAAAGAAAACCCACAGAATGGGAAAGAATTATAGCCAGCCATCCCTCAGACAAAAGACTTACATCCAGAACATATAAAGAATTGAAGAACATCAAGCCCCCCCAAATTCAAAGATCCTGTCCAAAAATGGGCACCTGAGATGAACACACATTTTTCAGGTGAAGATATACAAATGGCAAATAAATTCATGAGGAAATGTTCACCATCACTGGTCACTAGAGAAATGCAATTTAAAACAGCATTGAGATTTCATCTCACTCTGAAAAGAATGGCTGCCATCAAAAAATCAACTGATAACAAATGTTGGCAAGTCTGTGGGGAAAAAGGAATGCTTCTCCACTGTTTGTAGGAGTGTAGACTGGTACAGGCACTGTAGAAATCAATATGGAGACTCCTCAAAAAAGTAGGATTGGAAGTTCCATTCAATCCAGCTATTCCCCTCCTCGGTATTTTCCCAAAAAATTCAAAAGTTCATGTCACAGTGATATACGTGCACCCATGTTTATAGCAGCACAATTTGTAATAGCCAAATCTTGGAAACAACTAAAATTCCCACCAACTGCAGAGTGGCTCAAAAATATGTGGGACTTTTATTCAATAGTATATTACTGAGATATAAAAATGGATGATCTTGAGGCCTTTATAGGTAAATGGAGGCAATTTTTGACTATTTTCTCATAAGTGAAATAAATAAGAACCACATTTGTAAATATCACATTATCTTTCTAGTGTAAAAAAAGTAAAAAACTGAAAGAGAAATATATCCAAAATGTATAATAGAAATAGTGAAAGTGAAAGGGAGGGAAAGTGCTCTAAATGATATAACTTAATGTATGCTTAATTGTGTAATATAGATGACCATATTACTAAGTTTTCATTAGATCATTGAACAAAATGTTTGGCACTGTGAATGTTCGAGTATCTATTCACATTTGATGCTTTATTTTGTAACTTGAACAACCATTTATGTGAGGAAAATAAGTAACTCCTCAACTAGTAATTTTTTAGTGTTAATATTTTACTGTGAAACTATGCATTACCTCCACCCTTTTTTCTGTCTCATCTTGGTTTTTTTTCTTTCTTTTTTTCTTTAAATAAATAAAATTGATAGTACCAACTGTCAAGGAGCATGTGTGTCAATTACAGCTGTAACATATTACCATCTATTGACACAAGTTAGGCAAGCTGTTTGACTTTTGAAACAGATATTGAGCCAGAGATTTAATTCAGTAGCTCAAGTGCTTGCCTGCTAAGGCAAAGTCATGAGTTTGATCCATGGTACCAATAACTAAATAAATTAATTAAAATTAAAAAAACCCACAACAGCAGCAAAAAAATATCAATAATATCCATTTCACTTTTAGGCACTTGGCAAAAAAGAAACAGTGGTATACATTATGTAAGTTTATGTACTAAGTATTTATAATAACTATATTTATAATAGCTCTCAAATTGTAATAACTGCAGAATTTATCAATATGCAAAAGAAAATGCAATGTATAACATTAAAACAGTATACTACAAGATAATAAAATAAATGAGTAACTGTTACATTTTGTAACATGAGTTAGTCTCAAAATAATAATGCCATATGAAGATAATCAAACAAATAGGATTCCATACTAAAAGACTCCATTTGTACAAAATCCTGAAAACTGCAAAGTAATATACAATGACAGAAATGTCAGTGACTATTTTGGAAAAAACATAAAGGTGGAGAAGTATCATATAAGGATTCCAAAGAGCATAAAAAGAGTTTTAGTATGATGTATATTTCCTCTTTTTGAGTGTTCTCATATATTCATTGAATCATATCACAATGTTTTAAATTGTATATTTCAAACATATGAAATCTACAATGTATTGATAACACTTTAATAAATCTTTTAAAAATAAACATTAAAAAACTAAACCTCTATCATAATTTGGAGGAAGATAGCCAGCAAAAGCTGGTAATGCAGAGATTGCTAAAAATGTAGCAATAAGTAAAAAAAAAACTATAAAACTAGCAACAGACTATAATTTCTTGCCTTTAGAAAACAGAAATGATAATTAGCCCAATTAAACTTATCAGGTATATAGAAAAATAGGCTCTTAATTGCAAATTAATTTCACTTGAAAAGTGAACTGTAAAGATATTCTAATGATGTGGAATTTGCAGTTTATATGCCAGTCATTTCTCTAAAGCACATATGTTAACTATAGCAAAAGAATGTTTTTATTTGGATTGATTATGGAATTGAACAATATAGAAGCTTGAAATAGAGAGACAACATACCAAAACTGTCATTTTCATTCACAAAATAATACTTCATTGATGAAAAATGTCTTGAAAGGATGAGACATGAGAAAAAATAAGTTTTTGTCTAAGTAGAAGAATTAAAAAATAAAAGAAACAAGGAAATCTATTCATTTTTATATATTTAACAATAGAATTACATAGAGGAAATATGTTTTGCATTTACTTTTAGTTATTGACAAAGTAAATATTCTTGCAATGATGAAAAAGTTTAACTGAACAAAATCAATATTCAGGAGAATTTTTATGCGTAACCAAACACATTAAGTCCTATAGCATGTTAACTCAATATAAAAAGCAGCTAACATTATTAACCACTTCATTGGGTTGAACAGTTACCTAGGAAACTTAAATGTTGCTAGTAGTATGTAAAAGCTTATACTTTATTTATTTTTCTTTAGAATTACTGATACTTTCTCAAAGTAGTTAAGTCCACCATAAGAAGTAAGTAATATATATTTATCTCTTAGTTATAACAACAAAGCAAATATTTCAATCAGCTGAAATATATCCAAACTTAATTTAGACATAGATAAGTATTTATAAACAATTTTGCTACTAATTTTATGCCAATTCTTGGCGTATATCATCTGTAATTGTTTCAGAAGTTAGGACAGGAAAAGAAAAGTTTCTACAATTTCTATAAATAAGAGATAAATGTGATATTTCTTTTCTCTTTCCATAGATGAGAGACTCTTAAACCATCTGATTTGTGTTCCCCATATTACTTAAAAAAATCTAACCATTTCCAAACTGAAATATCAATACTCCTTCTTCACGTAAAGAAAGAACAGTAAAGTACAGTAGAAAAAAAGCAAAACAGTGATGCATGAGGCTTAGAGGGCTTCCAAGCCAGTGTTCACAGGAATATTTATTTTATCTGAATAAAGAATCATTCTATGTAATTTTTAAAATGGGCACATTGCTTATATATTTTTAAAAATCTTATTTATTTGACACACATCCATAATTCTCAGTTGTCCTTTATATAGATCTTTTCAACACAATGAGTTACTATCTAGTTTATTTTAAATTTGTATTATTTGTTGAAAGGTTAAAAGAAGGCAGGTAATGGAAAATAGATAAAAATAATCATAAAATACTAAATTTTGCTGGTCATTTTTCACTGACCACCAGAAATACCTCTGTGCAGTTGATCTCCTAGAAGAACCAAAAATTCGACCTCAAAAGTTTTTCCTTTAAATGTCCTTTAGTGGTTTTTTTCTCTGAAGGCTTATTGTCCCTGGTGGTAGCACCTGCTGAACAATTATAAGTATTCCCTCTGCTACCACTTATATTCTTCATTTAGGTAACTATTTCAACGACTTTTAATAATCATTTTTTGCTTGTGCATTACTAACCTTGCCCAGACATCATACTAGTAGTGGGAATATAAAGATGAATAAAATACAGAACTCCATCCTCTCTCAAGAATTCATACCCTATGAGGAATGACAACAGTGAGGCTACAAAATGAAGTGAGGGGAGAATTAGCATAAATAAATTTTATTGGACACTGGCTATGTGTTGCTTACTTTATTAACTGCTTTCTGCATTAATTCAGTTAATTCATCTGAAAGATCAGGAAGGTGCTACAATCTGTGTCCTCATTTCACAGATCAGAAAACTGAGGTTGAGAGGACTGTGTTTGAAGAGTAGATAAATTATGTAGCTTTCATTACAAACATCACACTTGCTCCATAGCCTATATTTCTAACCCCTGGCCCAGAGAACACAGCACTTGTCACATGGAGGTTTATTATCTCCTGATCTTCATTAAGGAGTCAAATGATTTGAATCTAGAAGAAAAAGGACAAATTTGTATAGGAGTTTGAGAGTCAAAAGTGTGCTGACAGTATCTTCTTGGTAGAGAGAAAAGTCAAGCTAAAATGAACTTAATGGCTTTGACAGATAAAAGAAATTACCTACTTGTAGAATGCCTGTAACCTGAAAGTCAAAGTGGCATTGGCAGGGAAATACAGAAGAGGAAGAGCAGGTATGAGAGCTCCTAGGTGGCTGTTAGGAAAAGTGTTCTAGTTCACTTAATCTCCTCCTTGCTCACAGTTGTCTAAAAGAGAGACCTGTGTAGTGCTGCGTGATATTGCTCCCTGATAATTGTGTCCTGAATTGTGAATTTTTACCACATTTGTGCTAATCAGAAATCAGCTATAATCACAGCCATTGCTTTTTTCTATCACTTAACACTTTTGGTATTCAGTCCCCAAGGCATCATAGCTCCATCCCATGGAGAGCATGAGGAGATACTTGTTTTCTTTTTCATTATCTACTATGTTGGGTGTAAATTTTGGATTAACAAGGGCAACCTATATTGTATTTTTATTTTATGAAGAGATTTTATTGAAATTAGCACTTTGATAATTTACTAACATTTTTGTCCACAAGTTTAGAAATGCGAACATTAAAGGGCTGCTCTTTAGATACATCTGAATATCATCGTCTGCTGGAAGTAGGATTATGATATTCCTTGGCTACAAGATAAGTGCAACATCTTGATTAAGGCTTCTTATAAAAAGAACTATCTATAAAAATTTACCTAAGTCCTCTTCAGGGTTTCTGATAGCCCATGTAGTTAATTCTCAAGAATGCCCAGACGGGCATTATTTTTATGGTGTACAATGCATAAATTTAAGCTTTCTCTACCATGACAAAATGTTACATTGATACTGAAATAATCTGGACCATACTCAGCAATCCCTTCTCCCACTAGTCTTTCATCAAATATCTTCAATCTCCCAGCACATTTGTTTAGCATTTAAAAAGCAAAAATATGATTTTTGCACTCTCTGAGAACAAACAATTCATAAAAAGCAAAGGATCAAATGAATGTTTTATGAAGCATGCAGTCGTAATTAAAAAACTAGTAAAACATCAGCACTAAGAAGAAAATAATCACATATCTGGAAATAGGGATGCACATTGGACTGGAAAAGCTAACATAGTATCAGAGTCTTGAAGATAATCAGATGACCTAAATAAAATCAGGACCCAGTGGAGGACAGTGGTGGGTGTAGGTGGGAGGTATCATCAGCAACCTGAGAAATAACATAGATAGTCAAAAGGCGTATGGGACATCCTCAACAATAATAAATGGAAAACAAATGAATTAATGGGTAATGATTAATTGTATTTTCTTAATATGTTAAGGCTCCAAAATGCATTTACATAATTATTTCATATACTTTTCACAATACTCTTATGAAAAGGTAAGGCATATGGATCATATTTCACAGAGATATATCTGAGGTTTTAAATGTTAAATCAATGTCACACAATTAAAATGCTACCGATACCCCATAAATTGCCATTGTCACTCAAATGGCCTCAAAACACCTTTGTTTGAAATTGCAGAGGCAAAATTTTCTTCCCATTTGATAGGTTGTCCCTTCACTCTGCTGTTTCTTTCCTTTGCTGTGCAGAAGCATTTTAATTTGATACAATCTCATTTGTTTATTCTTGATGTTTTTTCTTATGTTTAATTGAGGTTCTGTTCAGAAAGTTCTTGCCTATGCCAATGACTTCAAGAAATTTATCTATTTCAACTTTCAGGAAGTAACTTGTATTTTAACATTTAGACCTTGATCTAGTTTGATAATATTTTAGTAAATGATGAAAGGTGTCCACATTCAATGTTCTGTGTGTGTATAGTCAGCTAAGCAAGCACTATTTGCAAAAAGTCATCCTTCCCCCAGCATGTTTTTGGAGATTTCTTAAAGACTGAATAACTGAATGTGCCTTGTATTACACATGCAACCTCTATTCTAGTTAACCAACTGAAATGTTTGTTTCTGGGCTGGTACCATGCTATAGTTTTTTGTTTGTTTGTTTGTTTGTTTGTTTTGGCTTGGCTTGGCTTGCTTGTGCTTTGCATTGTTTTGCTGTGCTGTGCTGCACTTTGCTGTTCTTTGCTTTGTGTTGGTTTAGTTTGTCTTTACTGGGCTGGACTTGGCTTGCTTTTCTTTGTTTTGCTTTGTTACAAACATATTTTTATCACAGTATTTTTGTAACATAATTTGAAATTCGGGATTGTGGTGTCCTGCTGCATTGCTTTTGTTGCCCAGAATTTCTTTTGCTATTCTACATCATTTTCATTTCATATTTATTTCAGTAGATTTTTCTCTAGTTTTGTGAGGAATGCTGTTGGTATGTGATAGGAATTGCATTGTCTATTTATCATATTTGATATTATATTGTCATTTGAGTAATATTTACCTATTCAGGAACAGGGGATTTTGTTCCATTTTCTCAAGTCCTTTTCGGTATTCTTTTCCATATTATTGGACTTTATTTGTAGAGATCTGCTATTTTCACTTGTTAATTAATTCATAATTATCTAATTTTATTGATGCAATTGTAGAAGGTATATAATAGATGACAGGGAGATAGAATTTTTTTTTTGGTACCAGGGATTGAACTCACAACTTTGCACTTGCCAGGCAGGCACTTAAGCCACTGAGCTAAATCCCCAGCCCGGAGATAGATCTTTTGACAATTGAAAGAAGATAGAGACTGAGGCAAAGGGGAAAGAGCAGAGAAGAAGTGAATGAAAAAAAATAAGATTTGCTATTATATGTACCAACTCAAGGTAAATGTAAACATTATATATGACAAATGTGTACTTACAAAGATAAATTTAAAAAAGAAGCAACAAAGGGGGCAGAATTGGTCCCCCGACCATCTGATATTTTTGTTAATGGTTTTGTTACCCTATTTGCTTTAGTCTACATGAAAATTGACAAACTTTGTTTGAATGTACTCTATTTTTAAGATTCTTTATTTCACACTCAGCCACTTGAGAGACTCAAGAAATTCATTTAGATATTCCATCTTTTTTAGATTCCTCATAGCCATATCTGCATTCTGAGATACCATCATAGAGCACAAACAGCTGTAATATTAAACCAAATTGTAACACTGAAATTTGATGTGATGTACTAGGTTACTACATATTCAACAAGCTGATAGAATACGACATTTTTATTCTACTAAAGTACTTTACATGATGGTTATGCTCTGAGTAAAAACGTCTTTTTTCTTCCCGTGCATACCAGAAATATAAAACACTGTGGAACATAAATCTTTCGGGCATTACCAACTATGGTCGTGAATGTCAACATCAATGTCTGGAATAGTTGGCAAGAAATAATCTCTAGGAGCTACTTTACAGAAAGGAAACTGTTCATGTCAGGAAAATAAGTCAGAATAGCTTAAATATATATCAATATTTATATAGGACATTAATGTGATACAATAAGAAATAAATGAAATCAGGAGGGACATTGCTAATGTGACATTAGCAGATCACTTTGCAAAATACTCATCAACTTTGCCAGAAAAATACATACATCATAGAAAAAACACTGATAAAATTTTTTCTGTCTCAATATTTCTAGAATATGGCATGAAGGAAGGAAAGAATAAAAGGTCAACCAAAAGTCATTGTAGGAAGAAGATGCCATTCAAACTTCTAAGTGGTATGGAAAATTATTAATGTAACAAAGGAATAGAAAAAATAACTTCATGAAAAATTAATAAGATAATTATTTTAAATCTAGGTCTTTCAAAATGATTTTTCAGACAGGGTCTCTCTGTGCCATTCATCCTGACCTCAACCTCACAGTGATCCTCTTTCTGCAGCTTCCAGAGTGCTAAGATTAGAGGGATGAGCAAGCACTTGTAGCTCAATATAATTCACTTTTACACAAACTAGTACTTAAAGATTCATAGAATATTTTATTAGTTCTAAATATGTAAATTGTGGAATTATATTTCTTTTCTAATCAGTTATCATTTTATTTATCACATTTACATTCCATATAATATACTGAACATTTTTCCCCAACATTTTTTATTAGTACATATTTGCAATATATGCATTTTACAGTCATCCTGTGGAGTGAATACATGTACATAATATTGTTTATTTATTTTTTAATCACGCTCTCTTCCCACATATCTCCCTTAACTTCCTTTAATTCCTCCATCCTGATTTTAATTTTTGTAGATATTATTAATTTATCTTCTGGAAAACACACAAAAATTTGTGCAAAAGTATCAGTATAAAACAATTTTAAAAATCACTAGCCTTCTAGCCTTGAGAACATTCCTAAATCTATACAATGCAATTTTCAAAGCTGAGATTTTCTTTAAAGAAAAAGAAAATGAAACAGAAAGAGGGTAGAAATAATACAAAATTTCAAAAAACAAAACAGAACAAAAAACCACAAATAATAACCAGTAAGAAATTACTATTAGATAATTACAAATTTTCCTCTTAGAAGTAGTTCAAGTTACAAAAGTAAAGCATACAAAGTAGACCTTTAAACAGTGAGACTGCAAGCACTTCTCTTCATCTATTCAACAAATCAATCCTACACACTTAAGCATACATGCAGTTATATCCTTTAGAATACTTTCTTTTCCTCTCTTTTTTCTTTCCAATAGCTATAATCCATTCTAGTAAACTGTTTAGAAGTTTGACACATTTATAAGTCTCTACATGTATACCTAGCCTTTCTGTAAGAGGGAGAAAGAAATCAAAACAAGTCAACAATACAACTTTCTAGAGAAACACGAAAAAGACATATAAAACCACAATACCAGGTGATCTACATTAGTTACTATGATGTCTCTTGTTATTTTCAATAAAATTGTCTATATCATCAGGCGTAGTATAATCAAACTTAGCAGTATATAACATTATTAATAAAACCCAAACATTGAAGACATTATAGGATTTCAAAGGCAGTTAATAATCAAACCAGAATGGGTATACTATTGAATCTTATCATCTTCAGAGTAGTTGCCTCTACTCTCAGCCTTGATACTCTCAAGCATACCGGATTTGAACAAAATCAGTCAAGACAAAACAGCGATATAGCCAGTCTTCTCTGCCTCATCTCTGTTATGCTGTTTT
The DNA here is from genome assembly GCA_004027455.1 of Hydrochoerus hydrochaeris. Classification (NCBI taxonomy): domain Eukaryota; kingdom Metazoa; phylum Chordata; class Mammalia; order Rodentia; family Hydrochaeridae; genus Hydrochoerus; species Hydrochoerus hydrochaeris. The sequence goes on from PVLA01000090.1 coordinate 751,300, forward strand.
TCTGTCATTGTTATTTACTTTTCTCCTTCATTCCACTGTCTGCCACTTTCACTGAGGCTTTTCTGCCATTGCTCCTGGAATCCTCGTGATTTTCTTCTCTCTCTCTAGAATGTCCTTCAGTATTCTTTGCAGAGTTGGATTGGTGGTCAGGAACTCCCCCAGTTCCTCTTTGTAGTGGAAATATCTTGTCTCTCCATTAATTCTGAGAGACAGTTTTCCAGAGTACATCAATCTGGGTTGGATGTTATTTTCTTTCAGGTCTTGGAATATTTTGCTCCAAGCTCTTCTTGATTTGATAGTTTGCATCAAGAAGTCTGCTGTGATTTTGATGAGTTTTTCTTTATAGGTGATCTGTTTCTTTTCTCTGACCACTTTTAATATTCTGTTCTTGTGATGGATTTCTGGGATCCTGATTATTATATGTCTGGGTGTAGATTTGTCTTGGCTGTAGCTGGCTGGATTTCTGTATGCCTCATATATCTGAACATCACTTCTGTTTCTTATGTTTGGGAAGTTTTCCTTAATTATTTCTGTGAATAAATAGCCTTTTTATTTCATTTGTATTTTTCCATGCATCTTTGTTCACATTTTTTATTCTTAGGTTATAAATCCTCTAGTCATCTTCTAGCCTTTGTATCATTACTTCCTGGTTCCTTGTTATTTTTAAGAGATCCTTCCTTTCACTATCATACATTGCAAATCTATCTTCAAGTTTTGAAAGTCTTTCTTTAGTTTCTGTTAAGGAATGTTGCCAGCTTTCAATGGAGTTTTTAATTTCCTGATATTCTCTTTGAATGTGTTTCATGTATTCTAGATTTTGTTTATATTCTTCATCAAAGGTTTCTCTCCTTTCTCTGGGTTCCTCCATTCTTCCATTTGTGTCTTCTTGAGGATTACCCAGCATTTCTTTTATTAATCTTCTTATATCTTGCTTCACCTGAGTTAGAATTTCAGATTTAAATTTGTCATTGTGGTCACAGGAGTATTACCTAATTTCCGATGATGCCATGTTGGATACTGCATGTTTGCTGCCCTCAACCTCCTCCATCTTAACCTCTCCTGGACACACTTTCCCTGGTTTGACAGTTGGAGGCCTTTTGCTGTTTCTCTGTCTTGTCATATTTCTGGCTTCTTTCAGATGGGTGAGTGGTGGAAGTCCCTGGGTCTTTCGTGTTTCTTACAGTTTTTCTGCAGTGCACTGGTTAGGGAAGTGCTGCCAACCCCCAGTCCACTGTGGATCTGCCAGGCACACGCAGCTGTGATGTGGGCTGGCCCCTCCCCCTCTGTCAGTCAACCAGTGAATGCCTCAGCACATTTGTGTGTTCCCTGCAGATGTCACAGGTTAGGGACAGCCTCATCTCTGGCTATTGGGTTCCGACCAGGGGTATGGCCCAGCCCAAGCAGATTCCATCAATCAGCTTTGGGCCATGAGCCACTGAGTGATGCTGCCTCAGTTGTTGATTTAAGCCAGTCCTGCCCAACTCCAAAATGTCCTCTAGCCTGTCATCCGACTCTGGGAAATCCAGTTCTCATCACTCACCAAAGTCTGCACAGCTCGACTCATGGTTTCCATTCTCTGTTGCAGCACCTTCTCCCACCAAGGGTCTCCAGCTCACCAACCCCTGCCCTCAGCATGATCATGAGTCACCTGACTCTAAGACCTGCCCAGTACAGTGAAGGGTGCATGCCCAGCTCCAGCCCTCTGGCCATGTTTCTTTTTCTTTTTCTCAGTTTCTTCCTGGGTTGTGACAATTCCTCTCATTTTGTCGGGTCTTCTCCATGCTGTTAGATTCTAGTATCTGAGTTACTGCTTTCAGAGAGGTTCTCTATTGTGCTACCTATCAATTGGCCATCTTGCAATGTTAGAAGAAACTTAACCTTGTAAATTGGTGAAAGCAAGGGCATTTTTATTTTGGTAGAAATTCCCTTCACACTTCTCTTCAAATTCCATTATATCAAGACACAGAATCATTTGTCTATCAAAGACTGGATCTGATTAATTTGAAGTTGGTGATGATAACAATAGTAATAATAATGAACCTATCAGCCTTGATTTAAATATAAAATCAGGAAATTCAAAGTAACAGCAGTTCATTAACTCAAAAATATTATTTTACTTTTGCTGTATCTCAAAGATATAAAGAAATGTTATGCTCCATTCTAGCAAAAACAGTGTATTATAGAGTAAAATACATACCCAATAGATTCTGAATATTAACTGACACTGTTTTCACTGGAAAAACAATATTTGACTAACTTTATTCTTGGATATTTATTTTTAAAATGAGAAATCTATTCCTGCCTGTTTGTACTTTTATGTGTTTGTAAATATATTTAAAAATTACATTCATGACATTTACAACTGGGTAACATTATTCATTTTTGTTAAAAATGAATTTATCTTACCCAGATATAGCTCCTCAATCTTTACTAGGATAAATTGGCTATATGTTAGTTTTATCTTAATTATAGGAATTTTCATGCTATTTCACTGAAATACATTAGTGTTTTGGAAATCACTTATAGATTCTTGAAAAATGCTCTACATCTTAATCATCAAGGAGATGTAAATCAAAACCATTGCAGGATAACACTTTACTACAATTGCAACAGCTATTATCAAAGAGAAAAAAGAAACAATTTATTTTAAAGATACGGAGAATGGAGACTTTCATACACTGTTATTGAGTATTTACATATTCTACAGCAAGTGTATACTTGCTGTAGAAAACAGTTACAGAATGTCTTCACAAAAGTAAGGTTAAAAATAACATATGACCCATTTATCCCAGTCACCATTTTTGTACCCGTTGACCAATATCATCCAAATTGCCTCCCTCCTAAGTCTCTGGAAATCACCACTCTAATCTCTGTTTTTATAAGTTAGACAAGTTTAGATTCTATATGTAAGCAAGATTATGCAGCCTTTCTCTTTATTTTTCTTACATATTTTTTTAATATAAAGCATCATGTTATTGTAAAAGACAGAATTTCCTTCCATTTTTAAAGACTTAGTAATACTCTGGCCTCCATAACTGTGGGGAATAAAATATTTATTGTGCCAATTATTATACTTTCCCTAAATTCAGCATATAAAATGGAAGAAATGGTGCATACATCTAATTCAAGCTCTCTGAGAGACCAAAGAGGCATAAGAAATGTGAGACTGAAAATAGCTTGGGCAATTTAGTGAGTTAAAAAGACTGTCTCATTTTTTTTAAATAGGGGTGTGTGCTGGAGATGTTGCTTAGTATGACGGTCCATGTATCAAAAAATAAAATAAATAATTAAATAGCATCATGTGTATTACTCTCTGGACAGAAGCAGGAAACTGTTTTCACATCTTCATTCAGCCTTCATTTGAGTATACATGGTATAAAACTTCAAGTCTACTATTGCTAACTCTTAGTTTATATGAGTATCAGGGCTTTCACAATTCTTAACTGTTCTGTGAGTTTAGCACAAATCTATTTAGAACACCATTTGAATTGATGGTTCTCAGTAGGATGTGCCCTTCGATATGAGTAGAGGATTACAGATGATTTTTTAAATGGGGAGAGAAAAAGTTTGATTATAAAAATATTGTCTCCCACCACACCTGTAACAAAATATTGTGGCTAATTGGATGACTAGACTTGGAATAACATTTTATTAGTGTATCAGTTAGGTTTTATTTTTAAAAAATTCTCAGAAAACAGAAGCTCTGACATTATAAATGACTTATCTGAGAACTCAGAGATAATACAGTAAGCAGGTTACAGAAAAGTGTAATATTTTCTATTTCCAGAAACTCAAGATCTTAGGCCAGACAACAGTCTTGATGGCCTGTGCCTGTAATGTCAACACCTGAGAGGCTGAGACTGTAGATTTAAAGTGAATTCAAGGCCAGCATGGGATACAAAGTGAGTTCAAGGCCAGCCTAAGCTACTTAAAAAGAATTTGTCTTTTAAAAAAAGCAAAGATCTTAGGAGGAGAAATGGAAAGTTGTTTCCAACTAACTCAGTATCAGTGATTAACAAACATACTGTGTATTAGAGTGATCTACAAATTCATTGAAAAGTACCCATCAGTGTTCCATGACAAGCATGAAAATGTAGCAAGATTAGGATAGGGTTCATACCTCTGTACCTAAAAAAATCCACCTGTATAATTACTGTGCTTTAAAAATAAAATTGATGAGTGTTTGCAATGGACACCCATTGTGCCTTAAATGGTACTGTCCTTTGGTAACTTCCACCAGTTACTTACTAAGTCACAAAAACTAGACTGCTCAGGAAAGCCTTCTGATGTATGTATAGCCTGTGGCAACAGTTTTAATACTTTTATGTTCTTTAGGAGAATCTAAGATGTTTGTTAAAATATAGTAGTGGGTCACTACTTCTAAGATGTATGATCTGCATTGTGGGTACTGGAAAATTATGATTAGTAAATGGATGTGTACTAGAATTTGATCTGAACCCTTCTTTATTTTTTTATATCCTGTAAATAGGCCTTGGGGTCCTATTCTATTCGTATCCATGTCAAACTTTTAGCTGCTTTTGCATTTATGCCTAATTTAACTTAATACATATGGGTGTGTCATTGCGTTTATGTGCCCATGTGTTTGTCTTCTGTGATGATCCTTCTTTCATTTGGTGACTGCAAACCATCAGTCTTCTGGTCCTGACTTTAGAACACAGAATGCATTGAGTAGGAAGTTAATTTGGTATAATGGTCTGTAACTCATTTCCCAAAGTGTGTCTGTGCCTACTCCTAAAAATATTAATTGTTGCTGAAGCCTGCAAAATGAGCTGCGATATTTGCTCAGTGGAGAGTTTTTGAAAGCACAGAATTTTCTGACTGATAAATGCTCCTTTGGCGAACACAGAAGGCTTGTCAAGTACAATCTGTCTTTCAGTAATTGTCAGAGAACACAGATGGCAAAAAAGTTTGGGCCTCAAAAGCTCTGGAATCCCAGGAGTTTGTATACAGTTTAATTACTTTGTAGATAAAACGGACAGATATAGAACTCTAGGCCCAGCCACAAGGTTAACCTTGGTGTCCTCCCAAACCCTCATTTCTTGGCTCCTTGTGTAAAGCCCTATAAATACAGATACAGGAGGCCTAAAATCTGAGTATCAAGTTAACTTGCTTACAGTGCCAGACAAGGCAGTTTAGAATCATTAGGAGAAAATTCCCAGTCAGGTAATTACTAGGATAGATCCTTTACTAATGGATTTATACACAAAGCACAGAAATACTGACAGAACAAAAAGAATAACAGTATAAAAAAGCAGAAGAATTGGAAAATGAAACTGCAATGTTGAAAGTAATCCTGGGAAAGACTAAGGGAATTCTATGTCAGCCAAGAACATTTTATCTCCTGTTTTGATTTGCCTTTTGCTCCACATCCAGTGAAGCTTTAGAATAATAGAAAAGTTAAAAAAATAGGTCAAGGTGCCTATCAGGTACCAAAAAGAAACAAATCAAAGCAACAAATCATGTGACAGAGCCTAGTATCTTCATAGTGGCTTATTTACTGGTGTATAGGCATTTTGGAATAATTCAACTCTATTCCTACATCGCAGAGAAAATAAAGGTCTTTAATAGGTTTAATATAATTCATGATCTGTGCCACTCTTTTACTACTGTCATTTCAATTTTGCTTTGTTATGCATTTTGGAAAAAATAAAAAAATGTTAAATGTCATTATAATGCCATTATATTAATATGATCTTTCTATAAACTTTTAATATCACTGATCATTTTAATTTTGATTGTCAGGTTTTCCTCTCTAAAGTTACTTCATCTCCCATTGTTGTCTATCTTATGGGAGGCATCTCAATATAGTGGTATTTATCTGTAAGGAAAATTTATTATCCATGTTTATTTATTCAGTCATTGATTCATTCTGTTCTATGTTTATTCATAACAGAACAGACTCACTTACATTTGTTTAAAACTTGAAATTAGATGTGAAATTCTTTTTGAATTAACTTTGAGCATTGGTGAGGGGTATGAGTCACATTTTAGAACTTCATGACTGTTTAACTTTTTATGTAAAATAATATATACTAAAAGTATAAAACTGTATGTCTTGATGCACATTGCAAAATGATTAACATATTCTAGCTAATTAATATATTCATCACTGCTATATAGTCACAATCTTTGTACCCATCATCCAATATTGTCCTATTTTCCTCCTTCCTCAGCCACTGGCAACTAGCACTCTGCCTTATTTTTATTAATTAAATAATTTTACATTCTGTACATAAGGAAGATTTTGTAGTGTATCTCTTTCTGTGGATTACATATTTCATTTACTATGAAGTGTTATGCTATTGAACATGGCAGAATTTCCTTCATTTTATAGAGTAATACCATACCTTGAAAAATATAAGAAATAAACCTCTATTCTCTGTAAATGGTCAAGTTTCAGGAGTTCTCTTGTAGCAAACAAAACAGACCATTATTCATAGTCTTCAGGAATTTAATATTCTTATCTTTGGAGATAATTATCCAGCCAAATACATGTTTCTTATTTCTTCCTTGTTTTCCTTTTTCCTTCTATTACTGCTAGTACTACTGCTACCATCATCACCACCACCACCATCATCATCATCATCATCATCATTTGAGGTACTAGGGATTAAACCTAGGAACTTGTTCACAGCAGGCCAGTGCTGAAACACTGACTCACATCTATAAACATTCCTCAATTTTCCTCCTCTTCCACTTTTTTTTCTATCCTTTCCCCTTTCTCTCTTTCCTTGTGAGATTACTTTGTGCTCTCCTTCCCTTTTTCTTTCCCTTTTATCCTTCATTTGAAAATGGCAAAACAAAACAGAATTCAGGTTACCAAATGATTTATTTAATATTTTGGGCAAAAAACTATTTTTTATTTTTGTTTTATTGTTATATTTTAGATATACATAGTGATAACATTTAAATTTTTACCTATACATGATATATCTTGCTTCTTTTTTCTCATTTCCTACATCTCCATTCAGCCCCTCTTCCTTTCTTTATTTACAAAACTTTGCATTTTTTCTTTCCATTTTTTCTTGTCCCTTCTTTCCTTCCCTCCCCTTTGTACTCCTTCTCATTTGAATATTTTCATCACATTATTCAATATCTGCTGTTTATTTTGCACCATACACTTTTGGTTTCTCACACTATGTGTGTTCCACTTATTTCCCATAAGGGAATAGTTCTAAGGTACATTATTTTACATATGTCTCAAGATTATTCTTTTTATGGAAGATTAGTGCACCATTATATTTTTTATATAATCACATCTTCTTTATCCATTCATTAGTTGATGGGCATATGGGCTGTTTTTAATATTCAACTATTACAAGTTATTTTGATATATATATATATATATATATATATATATATATATCAAAATGCACATATTACTGCTTCATGATTCTTTTAACATTTTCAGGAATGCTGCATTCAGAGTTTACTGGGGAAAATATATAATGCAGAACTCACAATTTATAGGAGTATAATATTCATCCAAAAAGTCAAACACTAAATAGTGCAGGAGATCTTTCCACACACTAAAGACCCAAACAATCAAGGCAAGGACCTGGTTCACCTGGCCACATCCTGCAAAAGTACAGCTGAAGACCTTGAGCCCTGGTAACGTCTTCCATGAGTCCAACTGGAGGCCAGAGCTCACAAGTAAGTCTCATGCAAGTCTGTACCAAGGATCTGCACTGGGAAAGTCCAAAGTTCAGTGGTGAAAGCTCAAAAGTCTGTGCTGTCAGGATGAAGGATTTGAGCCAATAGGCTGAGGGATCTGCACTGGAGTCAGGAAGTGATGCTCAAAGTAAGGATCAGTGCTCCTGTAAAGAGAATTGCAGGCCTCTTCAGAGACAGCAAGGACCTGAGCTCCTTCAATGATAAGAATATAGAAGTTCATAGCAGGAAAGCCAGTGTGACAAGCTTCTCCAGGAGGATCAACAGTGTACTATCTTCTCCTCCAGTTCTCCTTTTCACTCTGTTGCTAATAATCCTGAATAGGGGTCATAAACACTGCACTTACTGATTCAGTTAAGCGGGGTGTTACAAATTGAAAACTAGTTAATTCACTACATGGAAGATACAAAGAAGGACAATAATTGGGTCAAAGGGAACTTCTAATTTTAGTTTTTTGAGGAACCTTTACAATGATTTCCACAGTGTTTGCACCAGCCTACACTCCCACCAATAGTGATGAAGGGTTCCTTTTCCCCTCATAGTCTTGCTATCATTTTTATTACTTGATTTCGTGATAATAGTCTATCCATACTGAGGTGGGATCTCAGTGCTGTTTTAATTTTCATCTCTTGAATGACAAGTGATATTGCATATTTTTTATTTTTTCATATATTTATTTTCCTTTTCTACTTCTTTTGAGAATGATCTATTCATTTTGCTTTTTGGTTGCTTAGTTTTGGATTAGGTCTTAAATTTGGGAGGTAGAATTTTTTTACATTTTTTTTTGGTCTTTTTGAAACAGAGTCTCGCTATGCAGTTCAGGCTGGCCTTAAACTCACTTTGTAGCCCAGGCTGGTCTCGAACTCACAATGATCCCCCTGCCTCAGCCTTCTGAGTGCTGGGATTACAGGAGTGAGCCACGACACCAGGCTTAGATTCCTTTCATATTCTAGATATGATTAGAACTTTGTCTATGGAATGACTGGCAAAAAATTTCCCACTCTGTGCATTTTTTTCTTCACAATGTTGCTGATTTCTCTTGCTATGCAAAAGCTTTTTAATAAGATGAGATTCCAGTTGTTGATTCATTGTGATATATTCTGTGGGACTGGTGTTTTGTTCAGAAATTCCTAGCCTACGCCTACATATTCAAAACTTCTACCTATCATATCTTCTGACAGATTTAGTGTTTCTATTTTAATATTTATATCTTCAATCCATTTAGACTTCAGTTTAGTGCATGGTGAAATTATGGGTCTAATTTTAATCTTTGGCATGTGGAAAGCCTGCTTTTCCAGCACTATTAATTAAAAATGCTGCCTTTCTTCCAGAGAAGATTTTTAACTCTTTTGTGAAACATGAGGTAGATTAGCATGCTTAGAGTTGTTTCTTCAGCTTATAATCTGTTCATTGATTCTCCTGTCTATTTTTGATATTTTGCAAATACCATGCCATTTTTATCTCAGTAGTTACATCATATAATTTAAAGAGATGGAGAGTGATGCCCTCTGCCTTGATTTTGTTGCCTAAAATTTTTTTCTAGACCTCTTTTGATTCTAAAAGAATCTTAGGATTTTTTTGTTCTTTGAAATATGTTATTGATATTTTGATCAGAATAGTATAAAACATGCATAACAATTTTGGAAGTATGGACATTTTCATTATGTTGGTTCTTTCTACCCAGGAACAAGGGATATCTTTCCATTTTCTGATATTATCTTTGATTGTTTTCAGAGTACTGTACTTTTCAATGTAGAGGACTTATACTTATTTTAGCAGATTGATACCTAGGCATTTCATTTTTTTCAATGCTATTGTGAAATGTGTTGCTTTCCTAATTTCTCTCTCAGTGAGTTTGTTATTTTTCTACAGAAAGGTTATTGATTTTTGAGTGTTGACTTTGTATCCAGCTAAGAAACTGAATTTGGTTATTAAATTTTTTTTAGAATTTTGGGGTCTTCAATGTATATTATCATAACAAATAATGATAGCTTAACTTCTCCATTCCCTATGCTTATTCCTTTTTTTTTTTCTTGTCCTGTTGTTCTGCCTAATGTCTCCAGGGCTATATTGAATAAGAATGTTAATAGTGGACAACCTTTTCTTGTTCCTGGTTTTAGAGTGGAAGGTTTCAGGTTTTTTTTTTCTGTTTATTATGATTTTGGCTATTGGTCTGTCAGTAATGAATTTTATCATATTGAGGTTATCACGACACTGCATAAAGATCCTTATTACTCTCTATGCATTTGTCTGAAATTACTACATCTTAATAATAATAATAGTGGCATTTCATATACTGATATATCTCAGGCATAGAGAATGGTTGGCCTTGCTAGTCATTAAGAACCAAAACATGACTGATAGGAAACAGATTTTGTTAATAAGTATATGTCAGAAATTACAGAATACATGTTTTATCAACACAATAAATGTTTTTCAAAGAAAGCTGCCCTGAATTTCAATTACTAACTTAGTCTTTGTCACACTTCATCTGTATTCTCACAGCATTCCAATCAAAATGAAAACATGAAAATCTGTCAGTTCGTATTTGTTGGCTATACAATGTCATAAATTTACATATGCTTTTTTCCCAGCTGAGTCAATCTGTTACTCTGATATAATGTAGACATATTTATAGTTATAATTTAATTTTTATGTTGCTATGAGAATATTTTGGGAGGCAGAAGATTTGACTACCCTAGAGCTTTGACAGCATCACTGTATTTTGGAGACAAATTACTTAGCCACATTCCTACTCATTACTATTAAAATTAATAATAGATACTCTTTAAGTCTTTTCACAGGGGACTATGTGGAAAATTAAGTGGCACTCAATGTATAGGAAAGTTTTCCTAGGTCTAGTACACAGTATTCATACATTTTGTTTTGTAAGTGAAATGAAATATTAATGTTTGCTGAAGGAATGGGAAGAAATGCAAACAGTAGGCTAATCTGTTTTTTTCTTCATGTCTATTATTATATTTTTTCCTCAAATTAGTGAAACCAGACTCTTCTCAGCAATATTTATTAATAATATCAGAAGTTCTATTTAAATTCTGCTGTACTATTGAATTTTCTTTCATATTTATATTTCCCATATAAATGTACCTAGGTCTTGCCTTATTAAAAATTGTACTATATTTTAAACTTTATTATTTTACTTTTAGTCATAATTTCTATTTCATGATATGTAATTTAAAATATTGGAAGGGGAGTGGCTGCAAAAAGGAAAATAATTTGAAGGCCATCAGCATATGCCTAAGTTAAATTCTTGGTGCATTATACTCTAGAAAGAAGCAAATCACCATTGACCTGAAAATAAAAGATTGCCAGAGAATGGAAAGTTTATCAACTTGAGGATGTAGAACAGGGGGGTTGGATTTGATTAGTACATATTTTATACATGTGTTGAACTCTCATGCTGAACTTCATATATATGATTAATACATGTTAATAAAAAATTTAAGAAGAACACAAATATTACAAACAAAAATAAGTTTTATTTTTATTTTGACAGAGAATTCGTTATTAGTTTTTCATGGGCTTCCTAGCATGCAAGGGTTCAGTTGGATATTTTCTAAGAACTTTATCTGGTATATATGAATAAAAATTATACCTTATAAAATCATCTGGGCAATGTCCCTTAATATCTCTTATCTTACAGGAAGTGCTGAAACTGCATCACTAAAAAAAGAGAGAGAAAAAACTAGAGAGAGAGAGACAGAGAGAGAGGCTAAAAGTAGGTATTTCAACAGAAAGCACTCAAAAAATCTGCCATAGAAATTTTTCCTATGCATTGCAATAAATAGAAAATATAGCAATGTTGAGACTTGAGTCTCAGAAAAATTAAAAGTTAGAATTCCCCTAATCATTATGAACCATGTTAAATTTGAATGAGTTGTGAATGAGGAAGTGGGTGGGTAGAATCAGCTTATAGAGTTTTAATGGTTTTTTTATGGCTTCAAGATATTATTGTGGAGGCGGGGACTAACATGCCATAATTCTGATCGGTTTTGGAAAGTTATTTGTGGGGCATATATTATGGTTTCCCTGAACAAACAAATTTATAGCTTATTAAAATACTTTAATCAAGATTTTTCAAATGAGCAGTCCAGTTCATGGCATTTGCAAGAACTATAGTTCTAAGCAGAAATTAATGGAAATTCATTTGTCTTTGAATGGTTTATAGCTCAGATTTAAATCAGTTTTCAATTAAGGACTCCTACACACTTCCTCTCTCAAACTCTAGGAACTTCTGAAAATGTGGCTTTGTGTGTATTGTCACATTATGTTGCTTAAAGCTTTATTATTTGTAATATTTTTAGTTTTCTATGATATTAAGCAATAAAATTTGTAGTAATTTACTAAACTCACTGAGAGAAATCCTCTTCTTGATTTTGATTTTCTTTCCTTGGGGCTTTTATCTAATTAGACAGCTTCAAATACTAAAGAATTTGTACCACAAAGAAAGGAAGAGGATCAAGAGATGTGTGAAGAGGTTAGAGAAGGAAGGACAGAAAATGAAAAAGTGTGCAAGAGCTGTCATCCATGTGTATCAAATTCACACAAGGAAAGTAAACCTTATTTCACACATATACTAATAAACTGAAAAAATGAAAAGAAATTAAAGCAATTGGCTAAACTTTTGGGCCATAGATTTTAGATTACTTTTTGTGACTAGCATTCACATTTCTTATTAGCAAGATTCCCTTTGTCATATTGTTAAGCTCATTTTCAGTTCTCTTATTTGATAAATTGGGGTGAAATGATATTTGGAATTTTTATTAATAAAATTGTAAGAATTTAGTTACATAGCCTGTGTCAAACTCAAAATTAGCCATTTTAAAACTGTGTAATTTTTCAGTATATAATTTTTTTCTCTTTTTCCAATGATTTCATTCTGACATGTTTCCTAAACATATCTGTTTTTCTGTTTTTCATTTTTATCAACTGACTCTACTCTTTTTGAAATATATATTATAGATTACCTCATCTTGTGTGACAATTTCCTGAAAGAATGCAACATATATCTGATCTTAACTTGGTAATATGAAATTTCCACTGCCACTTAGAAATAGTTGTTGTGTTCAGATTATTAAATTACATGGAATATCAATTTATCATAAATATTTGTTTAAGAAAGGAGAGGTAGAGGTCATTTTCATTTTATTTCTATTATTGTTTTATGTTTCTTTTTTAAGTTTGTACACTCTGCCATACACTGTATTAGGACATTATTTAACCCATTGATTAAAACCAAGCAAGATTCAAGTTAGAGACAATACTAGAACTTCAACTTGAAATTGAGGCACAAAGGGAACTTTAGTAACTGTTGTATAAAAACAAAAGGCAGGCAGTAGTGTTGCTTGACCTGCAACTTCTCTCTTAAGCACTTATGCTCAGTTTTTGCAGCTTTCCTTGGATGATCCAGGTTCTTGGGTTTTTCAAATTTCTGGTGTCTCCACTGCACCTTTGGCTTCACCCTTCATCTTTATGTATTTCCTCTCAGGGGCACATTGCTTGGCCTGCCAAGCCTTTTGAAATTAGTGTGGAAGCAGTCTTACCATCAGAATTTGTGCATTTTCTGTGTATCTAAAATCAGTGCCATGTGGATGCTGCCAATGTTTGCTGCCAGCGGGAGCAGTACCCAGGCTTTTCTCTCTTGTCTGTAGGGTTTGAGTGCCTGGATAGCTGGGTTTTGTGAACCTGATTGTGAGGAAAATCTTCTCTATGTTACCACCATTGTGGAACCTGGTGCAGCTGCCATCATTTTGGAACCTCATATAGCTGCCACCATTTTAGAACCTCATGTGGCCTCTGCTGTCATTCTGGAGCATGGTGCTGTACAGTTTTCTTCTCTGAGCAAAGTCTTTCACTTGTGCAGTTTTGAGGTTGTAAAGGATGGAGACCTGCTCATTCTTAGGATGCCCCCAGGTGATCACTTTTATTTCTCTGTTCCATCTATAGCAATCAAGATTTCAGCTCTGTCTTTAAAGTCTACAGCTTCCTCGTCAAACTCACACCATTTCACATCATCCTGCTGGGCTCTTTGCTATTGATTTGCAACATAAATCTGGCTAAAAGCCTCCAACAATAGCCATGCCACTGCCTCAACATTAGACTGCCTTGAAATTTCTATTGCCAGATAAATAAGTCCTCTGCCCTTAACCTTAGTCTCAGGCAAAATCTCTGCACGTGAGACAAATGCAGACAAACTTTCTGCCAAGCCATAACATACATGGTCTGGAGTCCAACAACCAATGTGGTCCTTCCCAGCAGAAACCTCCCAAGCCTGATCTTTACTGGCAGGCTTTTTATCCCTTTTCTGGTCTCCTGAACTCTAACCAAAATATTCTCTACAGAACAGCTTAAGCTGTTCCAGCTCTATGCATTCAGGCAAAATCACTGAACCCTTCCTACCTCTCCCCACAAACCATTTTCAAAGGCTCTCACACCACATGTTCTGGTATAGTCGCAGCAATGATTCCATTCTCAGTACCAAATTCTTAGTTACATTTTACTCATCACTGAGATAAAATACCTAATGCCCAAAGTTGGTGAAGGAAAGGTTAATTTCTTACAGTTCTTGGAGCTTTCAGTCCATACTTAGTTGGCTTCAAGGCAGCAAGGCATATCAGGATAGCCATTCATGACTGCTGCAACCAGTAAGGTGTGAACTGGCAAGAGAGAGACACACACCTTCTTCCTGTCGATACATTGTATCCTGGCTCCACCTCTGGGCACGTGAAACACTCACACCACCAATCTGTGTGCTTGACAATAAACCAATCACAAATGATAGATTTGGTCAAATTCATAATTGCATGAGCCTTGGAGGTCACTGGCACAAACCATGACAATCTGTCTCTGAAAAACTTTGTTCACCCAAGTTCACTATAAGAGAGGAGCTACCGAGAGCTCAAGTCCCCGTGAAGCAATCTGAACCTTTGATACAGAATCCACACCCATATTCATGTCTAGGGAGGTGGATAACTATGAATGGCAGTCTCCTTGAAATCCCTGCCCTGTGATGAAAGAAAGGAACTATTATAGAAGAATATCAAAGTTGATATGTCCAGGGATTGAGTTTCAAGGGAGAGTGAGTAATACACATGGAGGTAATGTTATAATTTATCTACTTGAATTTGTGTTCTGAATTTTCAGTTTTCATTCCATGTGGCCATTGAGAAAAGATACGTTTCCTAAAACCATTATACTCTTTGTATGAAAAAATATGATACAGTATCAAGTACCAATTGACAGTGTTTGATATGTAGTAATGGAATTGTGACTAAGAATCCTCATTTTAGATGTCACATCTTCTGCATTGGCTAAATAATATCAACCTCTATATTAAATTAAGTTGTTACAATTTTTCATTCTTAATACAAAGTGCTGGATCAAATTCTCATTGGGGTCCATAAAATCCATTAAGTTTATGATAGAAGCAAAAATATTTGGAGTGATTATCAGTATTCTGCTTCCTTCTCTTTTTTTCCCCTTCTTATTTTTCTTCCTCTTTTTACTATTGTTAGTTCTGAGGATTTAAACTAGTACTTTCACAGTGAGATACATATTCTACCCTTTCTTTTTTTCATTTTGGAATAAGATGCCACTAATTTGCTAAATTAAACAGATTGGGTTTTCACTTGTAATCATCCTGCCTCAGGGTGTCAGTAATTCTCAAGGATTGTTGGTATGGACCACAATATCTGGTTGACACTAAGAATTATTGTTCTTGCTTGGATCATGAGATTGAATCAGTCTTGTTTTGTAAGGATTTTTCTATTGTCAACTTAGGCAAAACTTTCTGGATTTATCCAATCTACAGAACAAAAGTTTAACTGAAATGACACAGTAGAGTTTGGGGATTTTAGAGAGCTCTTGGACATTCTTATGCTGATCTTTTATAAATGATTCTTTTAGAAAGATGGCTAGGACAGTGGATTGGGCAGAATTTATATATTGTCCAAAGAAGACTTCCAAATTTCCTAGGAGAGAGTTGACCACTGGCCTGGGAAACAGCAGAATTTTGACTATTGCACACATCCTGTATAAAATAATAATAATAATAATAATAATAATAATAATAATAATAACGAAAAGAAGAATAAAAAGAAAAAGAACACACAGATATTAAATTATTGCAAATATCTTTTGAGAATAGTTTTAGATATTTCTAGACTTAACAAGGCCAGAAATTTGTCTCTTTTTGGGCATAGCTTTTTTTAATGATGGGATACTAAGAATTCAGGTACCTTGATTTCCTATACCAAGTGAAAGTAAAATATTATTTTTTGTATTTTAAGGGCAAAAAACCAAACTGTGGTTCATGTTTTGAAAGTTAATAAAAATTTTGTAAGTTAAAAATAGGTTGAATCAGCTTCCCACACTCCCATTATTTGGGCCTATGCATAGTTTAGGCAAAAAAGTGTCACAGAGTCTTGTCACAGGGTGCATTTCTTAAAACCATTTTTTCTTAAAATAATTTTTAGCAGATCTTATATAACTTCAGGAAGAAATTTTGAAACAATTTTGTTTGAAGTTAAAGAACAAGTTTGATGTCCATACATAATCATCTTTTCCAAAATGTCTTCACCTGTATGCCCAAAGAAGAAAATTACTGCTTGGATCCTGTAGTTTTCTCTTCTTGTCTTGCTTCCAATAAAATCTGAATTCTGCAATGTTTCCCATTTAGGCATTGATTTAGGAATCAAGTGAACTGTTATATGACCAGGATTTTAAACATATCATAAAGGGTCAATTTGGATATAGTTGATTGCAAAATAATATTATACAGGATGAATCTCCAAGTGCAACTTAGGATTGAATTCTTCCTCTTTTTAGTATAATTCCCTGAGTCAATGAAGTCCCTCTTTCTTCCTGGTAATCACATGTGGGTTTTAAAGTAAGGCCCTGTTATTTTACTAATGATTTTGTCACAGGTGGTTGTGAAAATATAAAATTTGTGTAAGAACAATGAGGATATAAATCTCAAGCCCTTAGTGAATACTCATTATTAGTACCAGGTACAGAAAACTGCAAAGGAGGCAAGTGTCTATGGGCCCTTGTGATAAAACATGGAAAGCCCACTTTATTCCCAGTTTTTGTAGATATGAAACTATTTTCATTTGTCAATTTCCAGGTGGTTGGTTACTAGTTAGGGTGAGAATTGCTTGCTCAGGAGAACCAACTGATGATAGAAAAGCATCGGTAAAACTACTTACTTGTAACAAAGTCCTGCAGGTGAGGCAATTCCCCACTTTATATTAAACAATTTAACAATTTAACCCCGAGAAATAATAATATATCTGATCAATAAATTCTCATCACTTAAATTTTACTTGCACAACCAAGAATTTTTTCTCAAAAGCATGCTTAAATGTTATTATCTGTGCAGATTTATGTTTGCTTTAGGTTGATGTTTTTTCTTTTTATGGAATTTCTGTTCTTTTATAACAAAAGCATTTTGAAAGTTTTCCTTAACCTTCACCCAACTTACTCATTCATTTAATACATATAAAGTACCAGGCATTGATCAGTCTGCATTTCAAAATGCTTAGCATAAAGAAAATAACGTGGATTAAACTTATAGTCCTCTATGAATAGAGAAAAATAGTACTTCTTCACTCAACCTGTGCTGACCACATATGCTTGGGGATATTTCTGATCTCTGTAATATTATTATTGTTATTATTGTTATTATTTTAATTGGTAGATGGGATCAAACTCATGACCTTGCACTTTCCAAGAAGGTGCTTATGCCTGTGAGCTAAATCTCTGGTCCTCTGCATTGTTTTGTGAGGGGAAAAGGAACCCTTCTCCACTTTTGGTGGCAGTACAGACTGGTGCAACCACTGTGGAAATCAGTGTGTACATTCCTCAAAGCCTAAATTTAGAGGTTCCCTTTAATTCAGCTAGTCTCCTTCTTGGTGTCTTCCTTAAAGAATTAAAAGCATAGTAACACTGTAATATATGCACACCCTTGTTCTTAGCAGCACAGTTTATAACAGCTAAATTTTGGAAACAGCTCAAAAGCTCATCAACTGATCAGTAGATAAAGAAACTGTGATTTTTTAATATAATAGAATACTGCTGTACCATAAATACAGATAAACATGAGACATTTCTAGGTAAATTAATGGACCTTGAGACCATAATCTTAAGTGAAATAAACCTGACACATATGTTGAAATATCTCATTCTCTGGTGTGAGAAATCAAATGTGTAAATAAGGACCAAATTATATAATAGTTGTTAAATAGGAAGAAAATGTTCAAATTGGAAGGGGAATGGGGGAGAAAGGAGTGGAAAAGGAAGGAAAGTTAAAGATAAAAACCAGAATAGAAGAAAAAATGGAAACAAAGCTTTTATAAATAAGAAGAAGAGGGCTTGAAGGGAGAGGAAATGATTGGGGAAAAAGAAGAACAATTTTTCTATGCATAGGTACAAATTCCCTCTCATTAATGTGATTATTCTATATATATTTAAAGTGTACCAATGCAATTAATAGAAAAAGAAAAAACCAAAAAATTGGTTACATTTTATTCTATCATTGAAAATTCTTAAACTAATGAATTTCAGTGCTTTCTCTACAAAAAATGATAAGTATATGAGGTTATGTACCTATTCATAAGCTCAGTTTAGTGTTTTCACAATGTGTACATTTAAATAAACTTTATTCTGTGCACTATAAATGCATGTAAATTTTATTTTTCAAATTTTGCCTGTTAAAAAAGCCAGACACTGAAAGAAAAACACTGAATAAACTCATTTACATGTGAAATTTAAACAAAATAATCTAATACATAAGAACTTACAGTAAAATAGTGTTTACCAGCATATGAAACTTGTGGTAATGGATAGATACAGGTGAAACAATACAAACTTGCATTCTATAGGTGAATGAGTCTAGAAATATACTGGATACCAGGAGGACTATAATTAGTATTGTGTGATATAATTGAAATTTGCTAACAAATAGAAATTGTGAACTTGTAACAAACACAATATTTACATAGATAATATAGATGAAGGTATGCTAATTTTCTTATTTGTCATAACCATCAAACTATGTATATATGTATTAAATTATCAGGTTCTATACCTAAAACATACATATAGTGAATTATTTTAAATGAATTAAAAGAATGATAGAAATCACATAAAATGTGTTTTTTGACCTGAATGGAATTATAAATTCATAACTAAGAGTACAGAAAAATCCCCAAACATTTGGAAACTAACCAGCAGAATTCTACATAGTTAACAAATTAAGGAGGAAATTTCAAGTTAATGTAAAAAAATGAATTGAAAATTAAAATAAAATATATAAAACTTTGTTGAATGAAACTAAAGTAAGACTGAGAGAGAAATTGTTAACACAAAATGCATCTATTAATGGAAAGGAAATGTTTTGTGTCAATAAACTATTTTCTACCTGAAGAACCTAAAAAAGTACTAGTTGTTTGAAAGTAAGAATAAAATTTATAAATCTTGGTTAAGCTTAACAAAGAAAAAAGTAGAAGAAAAATTACCAAACATAGTTATAAATGGAGAGACACTAAAGACTCTCCAGGCATCTAAGAGTAACAAGAGAATATATGATCAACTCTACACAAATTAAATTTAAGAATTTTGATTAAATTAAATCAATTTCTCTATAACCATATTACCTTGGAGTTTGACAGATATGTATGTTCAGAAGAGATTGCACATAAATTACATTAATATCTGTTTTATTTTTCATTTTCCTATTAGCTAAATGGAAATAATATCAGATGACTACATTTCTATGTCTTACTTTCTTTCCAAGTGTCTTTAGTCCAGTTATGACAGGAATAAACATTTACTTCAGGAGCTAATATTTAAGGCTCAATAAATAAATTTAAGTGGCAAGAAATAAAGAAAAGCCCATTGATGCAGTTTGAATGCATCATTGACCAAAAAATTGCAACACTACTTTCAGAAAACACTCTTCAAATATATTAGCACACTTCAAAGATACTAACAGTCTTTTGACTTGGTTAGTATATGCATTACTTAGCACTCTTCTCGGATTTGAAATAAATCAAAACACCAATATCCAATCATGAACTCACCTTTGTATTAATCCTTAAATCATTTATTTGCTTGTGTATTTGGTTTCCAAAATTTGTACTCATTTTTTTGACTTTTTACTTTGCTCTCCAAATCTTTCCCAAGATAAATCTGAGTATTATTTTCTAGTTCGATAAAACATATATAGCATCTATTTTGAACAAATTCCGCAAATCTGAGCTTTCTCTGAGAATACTTAATAATTGACACTGTTGATTTATTCTTATATTACTGTTACGTTTCTCACATTCTTGTCTGCCTTAACAAAAGTGTCTTCACTTAAAAACTACATAATGTGTATTTATTTTACTTGGCAATTTAACACTGGTGCCTCTGGAGACTTACCCCTTGAAACGATCATCTATCAATCATTTACCTAGGGAACTTTATTTAAAATAAAACTCAATTGCTTTTATTTAAAGTTAAGTGGTGTTTTTATTTTTTGAAGTGTATTTTTGTTGTTCTCAGTTGTATATAAGGAGACAAAAAACATCCAAATGCATATCTACCAAGTGGATGGATTATTAGTATTTTCTTCAGAGAGCAGCAGTTGTGTCCTTACTTCAAGCCAAAGTCCTCATGCCAAAGCCTGAAGTCAACATAGCAGTGTCCCTTTCCCTGTCCTCTGTTCATTTTGCTGTCCTGAAAGGACTGTGCAAAAGTAAAGTATAAAGACCCTTAGAATTCATGACACACTGTGAGCTCCTTTCTACCAATGTTTGCCCCTTAGATGCCCTTTACATTATACAGTGTACAAGCCTTTGGGATTCCCTCATGACAATGCCAGTCAGTTAGCCAGTATAGTTATAGCACAGTCCAGTGCTAGTCTTTGTGACATACACGACTTAATTTTCTCAAGCTTGAGCTCAGTCTCTCCCTCCATACGCACATTGGATGCACTAAAAGAATACACTGCAAACCTTCAGTTGTCAAGGTTCACAGAGCCAAATGTTTTAGGTAACTGGTTTCAGATGTTAAGTTTCTCAGTTGAAGAGTTTTGAAGGTGTGAATTTCTGTCTTGGTCATAAACATATCATATTTCACTAAAATTTAGGCAGAAATCCCAGTTATATATGAGCAAATGAAAGCTGTAAGACAAGGAAATATCTAGTGTGAAGAAGTATCTACATGTTCACAATGGAATGAAATACTTTTTAAATTTTAGTTTATTAGTATGTACCTAATTTAATAGTTATTAAATTTCTACTTACTCAGATAATGGTAAGAAGAAAATATCAAAACAGGAACAAGTGAGATATATTTCTTATACATCTGCTTTTCACTTTTATTGCTTAGAAATCTGATGGCACACTGGCATTCAAGGTGAGATGTTTACTGTCTTAAAAGTGTGCAATTGCCATGTTTGCTAGTTTTAGTTGTAAAGATGCTGGATAAGATAGAGAGAAATATATCTTGACAGTTCTATAATTAAAGTGTATCTGTCTTGAGGTTTGATTGCTTTGGTTTGAATTCCTTTGTAAAACTCACGTTCCTTTAAAAATGTATCTTCCACCAATCTAGATTATAAATTCTTTTTAAAATTTGTCTTTCTTGCCCTGCATTTACTAATCTTTGAACACAAATTGGACTGTAATTATGGTCGCTCTTCCTGACATCTAAACTTTAAAAATGTGCCTAGAAGAACACAAAAATCAATAGACTGCAACAACTGAAATTCTAGAAAGCCACAATTGTGAAATGATTGTATGTTTCAATACATATAACAATAAATATTTTATTAAACTGCACATTCTTGGGCATCAGTGATTTTTGGTTTTGGTTTTAAATATTGCCATTTGTATGTGTGTGTTTCTTAGTATTATGATGACTTCCTTTAAACATAACCCATTCACTCATGGTAGATATATCTTTCTTTCTTTCTTTCTTTCTTTCTTTCTTTCTTTCTTCTTTCTTTCTTCTTTCTTCTTTCTTTCTCTCTTTCTTTCTTTTTCTTCCTTCCTTCCTTCCTTCCTTCCTTCCTTCCTTCCTTCCTTCCTTCCTTCTTTCCTATCTATCTATTTATCATGAATCTACCTATGAATCTATCTATCATGAATCTATCTATCTATCTATCTATCTATCTATCTGTTTACATATCTATCTTTAAGCCTTCTTGTCTTAGATAGGACTCTCTATTCCACTTTCTTGAGAAAAAGTTGATATCTTCACCTATACATATTAATACTGGTACCTTTTTTGGAATGATAATGAGATGCTACAAGGATAAAAACCTGCTTTTACCTCTGCAGTTTAATGAGAGAAGACAGAAATATGAAGCTTCTGGAAGCCATATTTTCTCCTTTGAGAGGAAAACTACTGGAAGAATGAAATTAAATGAAACTAACAGAGGCAAGATAGATTAAGTTCAGAACACTGGCATACACAGTAGTGTTCTCTATTGTCTGAATTGTTGTATATTAGTGTCTTTTTGAGTCTATTTCTTCCTTTTCACTTAAATTATATTGATTTCATAATTATTACTGACAACCATAAAATGTTTTATCAGTTTGGCATCTCTAATACCCTTTTGCATACTAATTTATAATATTCCCAATCTTTATTAAGAGAATAAGAATGTTTTAAACTCTTGATAGACATTACCAAATTGATATTCCACAATATTATTACTTTTGAGGCCATAAATAATAAATGAGAGTTTGTCACATAAATTTATGAAAGATTTCCAAATGATGATGTATCTCTGAGTTTGATAGCATTTATATTCATGATTTTTAATCACTTCTGCAATATTTGTAGAACAGCTGAAACATTCCAAGAGCTGTATATGATAAAGAGTAAAATAATGTAAAATATACTGAGCCTATCTTACAGGAATTTGCACCTAGCAGGGGAATCACATGGCTTTCCATGTAAGCATATTAGGCTATATTCAGTGATACTCTGATGTGAGGAATAAAGGATCTTGCAGATTAAGAGGAAGAAGCAATCTTCTGAGATCATTAGGAACTATTTCATAAAATAGGTCAATATTCACCTTAAATGATATTTCTTTACCCCAGAAACAGGTAAAATACAAGTAATTGTAAGAAAAAAGGAGAGAGGCATTAAAGGGACTAGCTTATTAAGGATGAAAAAACGAGCTTATAAAGAATGATTTCAAAGTGTTTCAGAGTAGAATTCTGCATTGAGGATCAATGAAAACCATAATCTAGGGTTGGTTTCCGATGACGTGCAGAATAACTTTATAAATGATAATTGGAAATTAAAGGTTTTAGGTATAAAACAATAATACCATGCTTATATGCATGCTTATATATCATGCTTAGTAAATGTAAACCATGATCAGTTTTAGAGAGTTTTGAAGACTAAAAATATTATACATCATATTAGTCAGTAAAATATTGAAATCACAGGAGAGAGAAGTATTTTAAACATTAAAAAATTAAATAGGGAAATGGAGGAAAGAATATGCTTCATGTGAATTTGCTGTGTACTCATTTGGGATAAATTTATCCAAATATTCATACACACAGCTGTTGTAGTCAAGACTTTTTCTACTTGGATAGTGGTAATATCATAATATCAGGCAAGGGAAATGGGAGAAGTAATCAAAGTGGTCTCAGTAGTGGATAGTGATGTTATAATGTTCTGTTTGCTTGTCCAGGCCAGATGTCTGGCTTGTCCTTTTTTTCTTCAGAAAACTCCATTGTGAGCATAAAAATAGATGTGAGAGGAACAATAGTATAAATCAAATAGCACAGCATTCTTTCGAGCTTTCAGTTTATATCAAACTCTGAGATAAGTAATGATCACCAGAAGAAATTTTATAAATGATGCTTGGACCTGTGTTCAGTTTCCTAAGAAATACAATATGAAAATTTTGATAGAAAAATAAGAGAAAACCATACTGACAATCATCAAGGATACACATGTTTATAGTTTAAATGTACAGTGTCCCTCAGAGACTCAGGTATTGAGGATTTGACCTCCAGTGCAACAATATTTGAGAGGTAGATGCCTGCATATGTATTTGGATCAGCAGCGGTGTTTTTTGGATCATGAGGCTTTAACTTCATAATGTGAGATCATAAATTTATGGTTATATGGTGAAGTGATGGACAGAGTGGGTAGGTCATACTTAAAGGAGTGATTCATAGAGGTTTGACCCAGGAGATTGTAGCTGACCTGTGACTCCTTCACTGTTTCCCAGATGCCATGAGGTAAAATATTTTACACTGCTCTGTGCTTCTATCATGATGTTCTGCCTCACCACAGTCCTAAAATCCTTGGATTTTGTCACCTGTGAAATAAAATCCTTGAACTTGTAAGCCAAAATATCTTTTCTGTTTTAAATTATTTTGCTTAGGTACTGTTCACAGAAATAAAATACAAACATTCACAAATTCAGGCACAAATGTAAGTGTAAAGTTTAATTAAACTTAAATTGTGCTAAGGCTGAAACTTGAAGGAAAAGATTATGTATATATATATATATATATATATATATATATATATATCCCAAGAGTTATACTCTTAGCATATAATACATAGACTCAGAATCTAGGAAACTGCACTCTTTATGGAAATTTGAAATTTTTAGATGCATAGTAATTGTCTTCCAGCATTGTTTCTATCCTATCCACATGAATGAATCTATAAAATATATATCAGAAGGATGATTCTTTACACTTTGAGAAGCACTGTGTTTGTAGGAACAGGCTTTCTGATACCATTGGGTGGGTGAAACAAAGTCAGTTCTTTTCCACTCTCAATGACATTGAAACAGGAAATAGGATTTTATTAGGCAATAAAAACAATGGTCCCAAAATGGAATTGGGAAGCTCAAAATGAGTTCTGTTGACTTATTATCCTCCAAGGATTTTAGGTTGTCCCACAGCTCTCAAGGTTCTCTGTTAGATGTCCTGCAGCTCTCAGGGACCTCACCAGAATATTGCCAAGCAGTTCATTGGCTCAAAGACACAGGGGCCCTTCATGGCTGTGTGAACACTACATCAGTTGGATCCTTAAAAGTGTATAATATTCTTACAGAGTAGAGATCATATCAACTGTAAAATGGACTAAGCTACCTTTAAATTTTTATAATCACCTAGACAAAGAGCCTTTATGGGTGCCCTACTGAGGATCCTCTCCTGGGTACCTAGGTTAATGGTGTCTCTATATTTTTTTAATCTTTATATCTTTCAAATAAATTTGCTTACACTCTGCCTTCTCCAATCATGGTTTTATTTCTTGTCATTGTGAGACACAGACACTGAATTTGTTTCATCTTTGAGGGTTTCTCCAGTATCTGAAGAGGACTTAAGTGAAATCCAGTGGTTCCTAAACTATTTGCTCTCACTTTGCAGCTTTCTACTCAAGACAATATTGTAACCTCGTTGTCCAATTAAAAGTTATTAATATGGCCAACATTGTTTTAATACTCAGGGAACAGTTTTCATTCATGTGAACTGAGTTGATATCCCTATAATGCAAGTAAAGGGAATGTCCACCTCATCTCTTCTTAGTTTTCCTTTTCTTATTTCATCCTTCCACTGGAAGGGAGTAATCTCTGCCCTTGATGCTCTTGATTATTTAAAGCTGAGGGTCCTAGGACATATCAGTCCATTAACTCACCCTATGCATTAGAAGGATGAATGGCCTTTCTCTATCATGACTCAATTGCCTGGCAAGTTAAGCCAAGAGGTGAAAAAGACCCCATATCTTATTGTCTTATCTTAATTGTCTGGTTTCACTTGTTCAGTTAAGAGTCAGACACTTAAATGTCATTTTGGTATCAGCTGCTTTAAAACTTCCATGAAAAATAAACTGTTGTGGAATGGAACATTTTACACTCCATCGGGAAGAAGAAAACTTTCACACAACTGCTAGATTTATTTTATTTATTAGTCCCTCTTTTTATCACTCAGATCTTCACATGACTTTCTTTTGTTTCATTCAAGTTTCTAATTGAAGGAAAGTTTCTCAGAAAAAATTTCTTGCTAAAAATTTACTTTTATAAAATTAACCACCATTTATTTTCTTGTCTCTTTCTGATTTTACTTCTTTATTTTAGGTAATTTATTCACTTTTAATTAGTCTTAACTCATTTTTCTATGAAGTCTGATGCATAAACATTGTCTGTCTTACTTATCACCTTATTTTCATTGCCCATAAAATGTCTAGCAATAAGAAGGCCCTGTTTAAGAAACTTTAAAAAGAAATAAAAATATTCACTGGATGAGATCCTTTTACTCCCACTATTTAGCTTTTGGAGTAAACACTGGGGCACATTTAGAGAGAGAGTCCAAATGTAAAGTTAATCTACCCCTCCATCCTGGCAAATCAAATTGAGGTGAAAAGAATTATAGAGAATTCCCTGAAGCATTATGAAAAGGTGACACTAAGTGGGACATGGTAGGGTGATGTTTAAGAGGCAGCTGTTTCCTTCACCCCATTTAAGAACCTGTTAACCCCGGAGAAGCACTGGATAATATCCAAAAGATCCATATCTCAGTGAGAATATGGACATTAGTTCAGAGAGATGTTGCTGACAAATATATAAAGGACTTGAATTTAGATCTAAGGCATGCTCTGACAAAGACAGAAACCTGGCCTGAGTGCTGAGATTCTGAGACCTATGAATATTTTTTGATCCTTGGGTAAGAGGATGCAAACTCAAAAGAAAAAATTGTATGAATTATCTTATTGAAGATGAGAAAACAGGATTAAACAAAATAGAGAAATAACTGACCCAAAATAACCAACACCATATGGCATTTGGGTAAGCCAGCTGGACTAACATCAACCCACTCTGTTAGAGGTTTTCATAGAAACATACTAATAAGATACATAAATTGTTAGCAGAAATTAATTCACACAAATATGAAGTATGTCAAGTTCATAATTTGCAAAAATAAAGTCTCAATTCAGATCCAAATGGTAAAAGCAGCTGTTGTACCACTAAGAGCAATGTTTCATTTCAAAGGCTATTGAGCAAGAGAATTCTCTCTTATATCAGCCATGAGGTCCATGTGCATCAAAATCACTTTCACAGAAACACAATAGTGTTTGAATGAATATCTTAGTATCCTACAACCTAATGAAATAGACACATAAAATTAAATATTAGCTCCCCTCAGAATAAAAGAGTACTATAAACCAACCTTATATTTACGTGAGTTAAAGTTTAAATTACTGGAAATTCAACAAAATGACCAAGAAGTATGTAGAAGTTATGATATAGCCCTAAAGATAAATTCTCTTACCTTTACAGTGCCAGAGACAACAATAAATGTGTATAGAGTATTTTGTAGTAAATTATAGATTGTTTGGTAGACACTAAAATCCCATTTTAACATAATATCTTAATTTTAAGTAATCCAATATATGTTTGTTAAATTTTTTAACTCATGAAAACAAATAGTAAATATTGGGATGGATGACATTCGATATTTTGCTAAATGTACATGAATAGCTACAGAATACTCTCTAAAATTTAAATATTTCAAGGTTTCTAAAAAATAATTTTTAAGCCAGGCTTGGTGGTTCATTCCTGTATTCTCAGTATTTGGGAAGCTGAGGCATAATTATCACCATGAATTTGAGGTCAGCCTGCAATATATAGTGAACACGAGGCTAGCCAAAACTACTATACATACTCAGATCACGTTTCAAAAGTTCTAAATGAATGAATTTTTTAAAAAATAATTGGATCTATATTTGCAACAGAATGATGCTGGAATTTTTTCCTTAGTTTGTGAGATATAACTCAAAATTGGTCAAAGATCTGCATTTCATTAAAACTAAGAACTTCTGTCCATCAAATGACACTATTCACAGTAAAAGGCAACCCAGAGAATGAGAGAAAACAGTTGCAAGTTATGTATCTGAAAGGGGATCGATATCTAGAACATTTTTTAAAACCTTTGAAAACTCAAAAACAGAAGTGATACTAACAACAGGCATGAAAATAAAAAAAAATGAGCAAAGGAAGTAAAGAGGAGTTTCTTCAAAGATGTTTATTTGACTAATAAAGAAAAACATACACAGCATGACTAACAATCAAGGAAAAATCAAAACAAAATGAAATGGGCCAGGGATATACCTCAGTGGAACAGTGCTTTCCTGGCAAGCACAATGTCCTGAGTTTCATTCCCAGTCCAAAAAGAAAAAAAAATACCAGCATACTCATTAAAATCAGGGATGCTTCCTGCTGGTAACAAGCATGGGCCAGGACAAGCAGCAGCCAGCCCCCGAATAAGCAGCAGCCTGCCTTGCCCTCACATGCACACTGGTCACCAGCAGTGAGCTTCCTGCAGGTAGCCAACTCAGGCTAGGAAAAGCAGCAGTCAGCCCCACACCAGAATACCCACTGGACACCATCAGGTATCCATAGCCAACACTGACCAAGAAAACCAGCCAGTCATTCCTCAGAGAAATCATAGCCAATGCAGTAAGAGCCTGAGATCTCACAATTTTCTTGAATGGAAAAATCAGGAAAATGACAAGATAAAAAAAAAAATTAAAAGCAGTCTCTGGCCTCCAACACATGAAGAGCAAGTCCAGGAGATGTAAATATGGAAGAGATTGGAAGTCATATAAGATTGATTGAAGTTTCTGAAGTGATGGCAACTGAAGTAAATAAATTAGATCAGAAATACTATCTCAGTTAAAAGAGCAAATGAAAAGCATAATAAAAGAATTGCTGACTGTATCTAAGAAAAAATAGATAAAAATAGAGTATAGCAAAATGAGAGAAACCTTGAATGAACAATATAAGAAAGATTTAGAATACAGGAAACAAATTCAAAGACATATCCAGGAAATTTAGAATGTCATTCAAAGGTGACAAAATCATTTCAAAGAAACTGAAGATAAACTTTCAGAACTTGAAGACCAGTTTGCAGCTAGTGACTATGAAAGGAAAGATCTCTTTAAGACATCAAGAAACCAGGACCTAAAAATTCAATGGCTGCTAGATAATGAAAAGAATTATTGAATGATAATAATTTGAGTGATAAGGATCAGCAAAAAAGCAGAGTTCAACACAAATGAAATAAAATGATCATTTATAGAAGTAATAGAAGAAAACTTCCCAAGCATGAGAAAAAGAACTGACATACAGATAAGTGAGGCATATAGAAATCCAGGTAGCCATAACCAAAATAAATCTACACCCAGATACATGATAATAAAAATCAGAGCTAGTGTCATTCATGGACTGTGAGGGAAGAGAACAAGAAGTCACCAAGAAGCAAGCCCTCCTTGTGAATCAGTGCCATGCTTAGGCTTCCTGGGGATCAGCCATACCCCAGCCTTTTCCTGTGAGTCAGTGCCATTTGAGGACTGTAGGGGAAATAAAAAATTCACCAGGAAGCAAGCTCTCCCTGTGAATCCCTGTGGGCCATTGAGGGGACAGCCAGACCCAGGTCTCTTCAGGCACAAATGCTAGGAAATAAAAAGACTCAACACCCTCACCCTCCACTCCTTCAAGCAGTCAGCTGATTGAGAGAAATGCAGACTGCAATGATAGATAGTTATTGAGGTAAAATACAATTTAATGCTTGTAGTGTTTCACTGACATTACAGGTCTAAAGCTGGTTGATCATCTATAGAGAGGATAACAATACATGATGTAGCATTTATGGGAGATCTCATTTGGAAGGTGGTAGTCATTATTAATTCTGTATTATCTTGTTTTGAAGTCTTGTATCATTTTCATTGTTTTGGGTTTTGTTCTGTTTTGTTTTGTTTGATTTTATTATATCCGAGGCCATGGGGAGCTATTTCAAAGATAATGGGATATATTATTGTAGCCATTTTGGATTTACTATTATCTTGTTTTGAATTCAATTATTTCATTTATTGTTGTGTTTTAATTGATTCTATTCTGTTCATTTTTTTAATTTTTACTATTTCTGAATTTATCTGCAGCTATTTTGATGACAAGAGTCATTATAGCAACCATTGTTGATTTTGTATTATTTTGAAGTCCTGTGTTGCTTACACTAGTTTGTTTTGATTGACTTTATTCTGTTTTATTTTGCTTGGTTTTAATCTATTTAAAATTAAAAATTCAAGATCTCAGAAATTCAACACAAGAAAAGAATATTGAAAGCTGTTAAAGAAAATAAACTAATCACCTATGAAGAAAAACCCATCAGAACCACAACAAATTTCTCAACACAAGCCATTAGGTCAAGAAGAGTGTAGAGTAAAATATTTCAAGTCCTGAAAGAAAACATTTTCCAACGCAGATTGATGTACCCTGCAAAACTATCTCTCAAAATTAATGGAGAAACGAGATAGTTCCATGACAAAGAACAACTGAAAGGATTATGACCACCAAATCAACCCTAAAAAGAATACTGAAGGATATTTGAGAGAGAGATAAAAATGACTGTGTTTCTAGGAATAGTGGCAGAGGTGGATTGTTAAGCAGGACAAGAAATTGAGTGGAGAGGAAATGTAAGGAGCCAAATGCAAGAAAATAGCAAGCCAAGATCATCCAGTGCATGTTGTCCATATACATTAACATAAATGGCCTCAATTCACCAATAAAAAGAAATACAGGCAGTATGAATTGGGAGACAGAATCTATCAATATGATTTATACAAAAATGTTTAACATGAAAGAGAATTAATAAACTGAGAGTCAAAGGAGATTTAAAAAAAAGTGTTCCATGTGACAGAGACCCAGAAAAAAAGCATGTGTAGCTTGCCCATCAGCCTCAGAATGGATAAGAAAGATATGGCACTTTTATACATGGAAAGCTATTCAGCTATAAATAAACTCAAGGATTTGTAGGTAAATTGATGCAACTTATGATCATGCTCATGGGTGAAATGATCCAGAATCACATGGGTGAATATTATGTGTTCTCTCTAGTGAAAAAAAAACTGAATGAGTTAGTGGGATACAAAATACACAACAGATATTCTGAAAGTGAAAGGGGAGGAAAAGTCTAAAAAGAGAAGATTGTAGCCATTGTTAATTTCCTATTATCTTGTTTTGAATCCCTGTATTTCTGTCATTGTTCTGTTTTGTTTGTTTTTATTGGGTTTTTTGTTCTCTTTGATTTTAGTATATCTTATTGTATGAGCAGTTATTTCAAAGACAACAAAATATATTATGTTAGACATTCTTGATTCCCTACTATCTTGTTTGGAAGCCCTATATTACTTTCATTGTTTTATTTTGATTAATTTTATTCTAGTTTGTTTTGATTGATGATTTGTATGTATGGTGGAATATTGAGATACCTTGAAGATAACAAGAGACATTATAATATCCATTGCTGATTTCTATTATTTGGCTTTGAAATCCTGTATCATGCTCACTGTTTTGTTTTGATTGACTCTACTCTGTTTTATTTTGTTTGAATTTATTATCTTCAAGATAAAAATATTTTTAAAAATAAATGATTATTGGAGAATTCAACATGGCTGAATAGAGGAAGATTCACATAGGAGTTATTCAGAGAAAATGAACACAAAACACAGAAAATTGGAAGAAAGGGAAGGACATACATCATGAGACCAAAATTAACCTTAACTAAGAGTCTCTTGATCAAACAGAATATAGGCATAGAACTTCTTAAAATGATGAAGCAACACATAAGGCTCCTTGTAGAACTGTCTGTTCAAGGAGCAGAAATCACCATTCTAGGAACCTCCCAAAGAACTGATAGACTGTAATAGTGTGGCAAATTCAAGTCAAATTATTTGGGATATAAATATACCTACCATTTTTGTCTACCTCCAAACAGGGTGTTGCAATTTTGCCTGGCAGTGAATTACATTGGGTTACACATGGATGAAGGATCCACTAACAACAACAAGGTTAGAGACTGAAGTTGAAGCAGTGATGGAAGTGAGTGGAACAGCACTGCTCCTCCTTTCATGTTCCCAGCTGTGTGAGAGAAGTAAGGATACATGGGACTGAAGCAGTACTGGGCCAAGGTTAGTGAAAGGGATGTCAACACTTCCCACATGTTGCTCTCAATGGTTTCAGAAAGGAGACAAATGAGACCCAAGCAGCCTTTGACTGTATCACAGGTACAACAGGAGCAATGAGTCAGTTGAAAGCACTCCCTGTGCCCTGCTCCCAGTGGCCTGAGACAGGAGAGATGTGTATCAGCAGAGTTTAAAAGAGCAGGCTGTGCAAGGACCAGCAGGGGCCAAATGTTCATGGGGCTGGGATCAATTTTAGGTTGTCACAGAAACTGAGAGAGTGACTCAGATACAAATGGGGTAAGCAGATGTGAAAATGCTACTGAGGGACATCCAGAAAGATGCTAGATGAAGACACTGGCCTCAGCCCCCATATCCAGAGGCCAAGATCAGCCAGGACCCAGCTCTAGTCTGAGTGGAGACTTGGCAGTTTCCCAGAACAGATTTGGTGTCTGAATTAGGTACTATGAGATAACTGTGAACACCACTGATATTTGTTGTTGGTGGTGTTTGTTTTATGTTCTTTTTTATGTCTGTTTTATGTTGCTATTTAGGATTTACTTTTATTGTTTGGCTTTGCTCATCTTTTTTCATTCTCTTCTCAATGATTTTTCTTGATTCTTTGATATTTTCATATAAGTGAACATTATCCCTAGTTTTTCTGGCTGACTTTGTTACTCATTTGCTTTCTACTTCAACCTTTCTCTCCTGAAATGTTTCTAATTTCCCAAAACTTGGGTGATCATCCTTTGTTCTTCAGCCTTGCTTCTACTATATTTTTCTTCATTTACCTCTTGGTTTATTACCTATCCCTCTTAAATTTCCCTACAAGGTAAAATCACACTACTAAGCAGGAAACTCATTAAATACAAGTTTCTGCTTTATGTCGATTTTTTTCAGTATATCTGCTGATACAGTTAAAGGTTCCTAATACAACAGTTTGTCATTTTCTAGGCTGTGCATGATAAAATTTTTATTGCTAATTGTGCTATGTTAGCCAGAGTGTCATTTTTGTAGTAATCACTTGTTCTTCCTTGAATGAAAACACTGTGATTACCTAGTGTCATAATCATCACCATATTCCAGTACTAAAAGACTGAGTTGTGGCCCAAATAGTTAGCAACTTCTCATCTCTAGTAAACTGGAAAGGTAGATTCCTAGGATACACACAAAAACCAAGAACCTACTATACTAATAAAACATTTCTGAGGCACAGACATTTCCTAGGCAAGTTTCTGTAAGTGAATTACAAGCATCAGGAGAGAAAACAAATTAAAACTTAAAAAATAGGAAATGACAAGGCACAGAATCAAAATGAAACCACAGACCTCTAGCCCAAGCAGAAAAAGAACAAGGGATTATGAGATAGAGGATATCTGAAGCCACCTACCTGAATATTGTAAAATGGTATGAGAAGTAAAATAGCAGATTAATGAAGCTATAGGGAAAATAAGATCTGAAATATTCTCTCAGATACAAAAAAATGATGATAATCATAATAAACAAGTTCCTTTGTCAATATGCAGTAGACACACAAAAATAGAGGCACTTAGGAAAATAATGGAAAATAAGAATATTCAATATAAGAAAGAAATGGAATACATGACACAGATCTAAACAGATATCCAGAAGATTGAAAATTACATTTAATGTATACAATCCTGAAAGAACCAATGTAGGGACAGAATATCAAATCCAGAAGACAGTATTAAGGTTAGCAATCATGAAAATCAGGATTTCTTAAAAATAGCAAAGAAACATGAAAAGTCATTCTACAGCTGCAAGATGATGCAAAGAAGTATATAATATTTATTGGAG
The DNA here is from genome assembly GCA_004027455.1 of Hydrochoerus hydrochaeris. Classification (NCBI taxonomy): domain Eukaryota; kingdom Metazoa; phylum Chordata; class Mammalia; order Rodentia; family Hydrochaeridae; genus Hydrochoerus; species Hydrochoerus hydrochaeris. The sequence continues at coordinate 784,822 of PVLA01000090.1, forward strand.
TCAATGAAAAAGCAGAAGACAATACAAATGACATAAAAATTCTGCTCACAGAAGTCATAGCAAAACATGTCCAAAGCAGGGAGAAAGAATTTGACATGCAAATAAGTGAGATTTATAGAATTACAATTAACCATGAGCAAAATAAACCTTCAATAAGGCATTAATAATCAACATGCCAGAAATTCAGCAAAGAATGACATATTAAAAGCTGTTAAAGAAAGAAAAATTACTTTTAAAGGAAAATCCATCAGAATCACACCAGACCTCTCAACACAATTCATTGAAGCTTGGAATGAAGTATTTCAAGTCGTGAAAAAAAAAAACCTCCAATCCAGATTGATGTACTTTTCAAAACTACCTTTCAAATTCAAAGCAGAAATAACATTTCTCCATGGAAATGAACACCTGTAGAAATTCATGAACACCAAACGATGTCTCTACAATTTTCTGAAGGATATTTAACAAAGAGATAATAAAAAACACAATTCCAAGAACGCAAATACAAAGGCAAGATAGTAAACAAAGTGGAAAGACAAAACCAAAAACAGGAAAATTATTTGAAAATAATAAGCAAATACATGTTAGTTAAGGCCATCAACATAAATTGTATCAATTGATCAATCAAAGGAAACAGATGAACAGAATGGCTCAATAAATAAGATCCAACAGTATCTTTCATACAAAAAAATGAACATAACTCAAAAAGAAAGACTCAAATTATAGAAAGCAATACTCCATGTAATAGGAACCCGTAAAAAGGCAAGTGTAGTTATTCTATTTGCAGGCAAAGAGAAATTCAAGCAAAGACTCATCAAGAGAGACAAAGAAGGTTAATACATACTTCTTAAGGAACAACTCCACGAATAAGTGATAACAATCATAAACATATATGTATTAAATACTGACAGAACCAACAACATAAAACAAAGTAAACAAAGAAAGATAGAAAAGATTCAAATCCATGCAATTAAGAATGAAAAGACTGAAACCACAACAAATCATATAGATATAAAGATGATGCTCAATATCTATTTTCAGAATCTGTACTGAAATAAAATGGAAAACACACACAATATATGGTCAGATTGTTAGACATATGTGAATCATCAAAGCTGAATCAAGGAGATATAAAAATTTTAAATAAAATGAAATTGAATATGTAATTAAATATCTAACAGCAAATGAAACCCCAGGTATTGGTGGATTCACAGCTGAATTTCACAAGAAATTTAGAGAAGATATAATACCATTGTTCAATAAATTTTTAAAGAAATGGAGAGGGAAGAAATACACCCAGATTCATTCCTGGTAGCAAGCATTAACTTTATATCCAATCAAGACATGGATCAAAGCAATAAAGAGAATGACAGGCCGATATTTTTAATGAACTAGACTCAAACACCTTCATAAGTTACTGGTTCACAAAATGCAACAAATCATCAAGAGGATTATATAAAATGACCAACTAGCATTTATCTCAGGGATGTAGGCATCGTTCAACATATGCAAATCAATAAAGGTAATAGGACATACCAACAGAATCCAAGAAAGTGAAAAACATGATCATCTCAATAGATGCAGAAAAAACATTTGACAAAGTCCAGTACCCATTTGTGAAAAAATAAATACAGAAAATTGAATTATATGGTCTTTATCTCACTCTGATAAATGCTATCTATGATTAAACCATCAGGCACCATGTTACTAAATTTTGAAAACTGAAAACATTTACTCTTAAATACATAATAAATTAAGGATGTCCATCGTCACTGCTTATCTTAGTTAAATTTTCACTCATTGTTGAGACAAAATACCTGATGCCCAAAGTTAGGTAAAAAAACGTTTATTTCTTACAGGTTGGAAGTTCAGTCCGTACTCAGCTGGCTCCAAGTGGCAGGGTGGCATTGCAGGCCACAGTACATGGCCAACTGCAATCAGCAAACAGCGGAAGCAAAAAATAAAGCAAAAGAAAAAGACACAACTTTTTCCCATCATTACACTGGCTGAACCCCTGGGCAGATGAAACACACCACCAATCTGAGCACTAGACAATGAATCAATCACAAATGCTAGATTTGTTCGAGTCCATAACTGCATGAGTCTTGGGGGCCACTGGCATAAACCATGACACTGCCCCTATTCAATGTCATTCTGGAAATATTATCTAGAGCAATTAAACAAGAGAAAAGTGAATATAATTAAGATAGGAAAGGAAGAAGTTAAAATATCGTTATTTGCAGATAATATGATACTCTACATAGAATTCCCAAAAAGCTAACCAAAAGACTTCTAGATGTTATTACCAAATCTAGTCAAGTAGCTGGATACAAAGGCCACACTCAAAATCAATAGCATTCTTGTACTCAAATAACAAACTCACTGAGATAAAGTTAGGGAAACAGAACCTTTCAAAATAGTATCCAAAAGGTGAAATACCTAGGAATCAATCTGGCAAAGTGAGTATAAGTACTCTACATTGAAAACTATAAGATTATGGAAAAGGAGGTAGAAGAGAACATCAAAAAAATGGAAATATATTCCTTGCTCCTTGGTAGGAAGAATCAAAAAAGATTTGCTAATTTCATTAATTTTTAAACAGAAAGACACTCTAACACATGAATGAATGGACTTTGAAAATAATATATTAAGTAAAATAAACCATGCTACACAATCCCACTTGTAAGATATTCCTTCTTAGAATACCCAACTTCATACACACAGAAAGTACTAGTGAGGTTTTCAGGGGTTGATAGGAAAAAGAAAGGAGCATTATTGTTTAATGAGTAAAGAGTTTCATTTTAAAATGATGAAAACACTTTGAAGGTAGATGGCTCCTTTCTTATAAAATTGTGTTGCCAATCATTTTGGATTTTAGCTATTCTTAGAGTCAACATGATTTTCTGAGGAATATTTGCCTTTTCTTGCATTCTTGCTGCCTTTTGGTAGGATTTTATGAGCATGTGCATTTTAAATCACTCCACAGATTTAAAGGCTCTTTTTTCCAGGATCCTTTGCATGTTCTGACATTTAAAAATAAAACAGATAATACATCTGAAAAGGAGCAGATGATGGGTTCATTGAGGAAGGTTTATACAAATTTTTAAGGGGAAAGGATAATTTTATTTTGATTTCCTCTTTGTAGTCTTATTAAATCAATGAAAAATACCTCGTAAGATATTTTGGCCATTGCACTTATTTAAGAAAGGACAGTACTAAGGCTAGGGATTCAGCTCAGTGGCCTAAGCACCTGCCTCACAAGTGCAAGATCATGTGTTTGATCCCTGGTACAAAAAAAAGACAGTACTTATATATTGCCACCCATGTATGAATGGGTTAATGTAATTTACAAAAAAATTTATAATTCTAATAATAATTTCTATAGTAGTCCACACTAACTTGTATAATTTTCAATTTAATTGTTTTGGTCATCCTCAGGTAAAATTTTAAACTTTTCTAAGAAAAGGATAGTCTTCATTGTGTGTTCTACTTTCATCTAAGACACATAGGAAAGATTATGTGTGTATGTACATATATAAATACATACCAGATATATTGTATATGCAACCATTATGAATGTTATATGTATATTATAATGTACACCACATACATAGCTTATATATCTCTAAGATATGCAGATATCTGACTTTATATGAAGTCTGATCACAATACAATAAATGTCTTAAATTTTTAAATATACTGCAGTAAAACACATAGTGCCATCCTCCTCAAAATATTCACCTCCAGTTGCCATTCTTGCCACTTTCCGAAGCAACTCTGAAAGTCCTCTTTTGTGAAACCTTTATGAGGTGCTATCAAAAATATGATGAATGCTTTTGCTAAGTACCAATCAACGGAAAGATAGGTGTCCTGTACACCTTATTCACTGAATTTTCCATCATGAAACTTCTGATTCTTCCCTAAAGTGAATATGACTGTGAAAAGTAAATGTTTTTGATCAACTTGAGACATGTGCATCTATGTCATTGCTATTAAAGACACTCACAGAACTGTTTCAGCAAGTAGCAAAGACAATAAATTGAGTGTGCTGGGAATGTGAGAGTGTATTTTGAGGGAAATTAATGGCAATGCATGTTACTGCAATATTTTAAGCTTAAACACCAACCACATTATTAGCGTACCTCGCATAACTTATAATTTACTTTCATAATTGTGATTCTCATACCAGTTTTAACTTTTGTTGTTGCTAGGAAGATAATGCTAAAGAACAAACATTTACAAACTTAAAGACACCTATGATAGATTTTAAATGTCATTAGTGCTATGAATTCCTAAGCTGTGTGGTAAGTAAACATGCGATTGAAACGTCTATAGTCACCGTTGTAAAACATACTAAGAGCAAAAGAGAGAATTCAGGTTTGCAAGAAAGTCTCATTTCCAAGACAGAGTGAAATAAAAATACTAAAGCATAAATTTATCTGTTGTAGCTGAAAATTCTCCCCAGTGTAGGATACAATTCCATACCTTTACACATTTTGATGCCCTTAATAAAGCTCACTTCATAAATCAAACATTCCTCATAAATCTTTCAAATGGTGGCAAACACAGTCTCCTACATAGTTTTATGTGGCTCTCTTCAGTTATAGACCAGAATCTTTTGCTCTGATATTGCAAGATGAAGGAGCAAACTCCAGAAGGTCCCCTCTTGAATTTCTCAGACAGGTCTCTTTAATTCAGCAGCTTGCTGGACCTGCCAACTCAAAAACTTTTGTGAGAACTACAACCAGCTATCTACTATGAGGCTAGTATTTTGGTTTAATCTCAGTGCAATACTAAGTGTGATTGTGTTTTAATGCAATGGGACAAGTTCCAGAGGAAAAGATGGAAATATTTCAACTTGTTTAGATATAAGATTAGGCTTTAAGACATTTCACAAAATATTTTTTCGGGATGAGTCCCCTGAGCTTCTGCACCATGTTCTGTGGAGACTGTGACTTGCCATGCTGTTTTTACAGCATACTCTCAATTTTGGTTGTTGACCTGTTCTACTCAATTCAAATTAACTCTTTCCTGGCTTATTGCTCAGATAAGAATCAGTGTCAAATGCTGCATTAATGTACTACTTTCTGTAACACATCCTCCATCTGACTCTTGATGACCTCCCACACCAAAAGCATTTTAATTTACACACTTGGAGTACTAGAGATAATTTTCAGTGCTTTCTAAAATGGACATTCAGCACCATTGTAATCCTTTCCTCCTTCCTTCACATTTGAATGGGCATCATCTCTATGATCTATTTAATATCCAAAACTATATTCCACAGTACACATTCTAGTCCTTTTGGTACCAAAAATATTTTTGTCTTTCTTTTTTCCTTAATAATAAGTCTGGGAAGGTGTTATAGAAAACTGGAAATGAAAATAAATCAAATTATTTCACATTCTGCATATTCATAATGGTTTACTAAATGTATAACCCTAGCCATACCATTTTGTTTATTCAAACAAACAGAGAAAATCAAGATGTTGTTATACACTGCTAATTACTGGTGAGAAAACATTTAGAAAGAATCTCACTGCCAGAAAATGGCAAAGGGAAAGAGTAAAGTCTGGTATTGTTATTAAACAGCAGTGACAGCAAATAAAGAAAACAGAATTTGTTCCTTTCTTCAAAAGAATTATAGATCTACTGGATTTTTATAAACCAATTAGGATTCTTTACAAAAAAATTAAAACAAAAATTCAGACTATCATAAATATGTTTTTGAAGTAGAACTTATGGAATACCAAAATCTCTCCCACACAAACAAGAATGAAAAGTTCAATAATTTTATAGTAATTGACTCTACATAAAATCCTTATTTTCTGCCCCATATTTACTACCTTCTATTTACCATTTCCCCATAACAAGATTTACAGTATAACAAAAAAAAATAGAAACGGTTCTCTAATATGATTTTGAAACTTTATGGATCATGCTGAATTAATCATAGCCCACAGTGTAACATATTCTTCTGCCTCAAAAATGCAGTTTTTAGTTTTAGGTGTTTCAGGTAATATATTACAGCACAATGCAGCGTAAGAATTCCATGCTTTCCACTGTGCTTTTTATACTAGCTGAAACTGTCTCCTGGAGGAGAAGTTTTAAAATTGAACAGCATCAGATCTCCAAAACCAATGAATTCATACTACCTATGAATTCAAACAAATATGATATGACCTTCAGAACCAACAAGAAAAAATGAAGTCTATTACTAAAAATGAATAACAGTTCAATTTATCTATATCTACATCATTAAAAGTAAAATAAGTCATTTTTCTATTTAAACTAACAATTTTTCAGTCATATAGTAATTTTTTTCTTAGAAGTTCCCTTGGCACGTGTCATTATATACGTGACTCATGTATTAAAGCATGTTATACATACCTAATGTCTAAAATTGCATTGTTCTTCAATATATATGGAAACATATCAGATAATGAGTCTTTACAAAAACAGAAACAAGTTTTGAGGAAATTATGATGAACTGAATTTTGTGGAAAATTGAGCAGAGGAAAAAAAGGCTACTATAATAAAATTTTGTCTGCTAATGCAGATAAATCTTCTGCAAATAAAATCTAAGAGCTCTGTACAAAAATGCATTTGTATAAAAAATGTATTTATAATGCAAACGATGTGATCTAAGCCCACAAAGTAAGCGTAGGTAATTGAAATATTTAGGTAATCTCCATACTTTAATTTAGGTATTCATCTCTACTACTCATCTCTAGTTCATACTATATTTAGAGTGTTCTAGCTTTTGAATATAAGTCTAAATGCTAAAAACATCTATGTTTTTTTATTGATGTTTCATTTAATCATTTAATCTAGAAATATTTTTGAACACCATTGTATGGGACATATGTTATGGGAGTGAAATTGTGACAAGGTATTCACAATCTGTATCTTTTTTTTTCAGTCTTCACGGAGATTATTTTTTGAAGGTAGTAAAAATACAACAGAACAAGACAGAACAAGCCCAATCGAGACAATGCAGTGAAATTGGTACAGAACTTCACTGCAAATTGCTGGAATAACAGTAATAGACATCATTGTATATCTTGTTATCTTCACAATAGTTGTCCACTCTGTTAAGTATAGCAAAATCAAATAAAAAACAGAACATGATATAACCATTTGAAGGAGAAAATTGAGTCAAGTAATACAATTAATCATGATGAAGCAAGACAGTAAAATAAATTTGCCTTCAAACAGAAGATGTAAGGAATTTCCCCATATTTGCTGTATTGCATAATGTCATCCTCTCAAGACATGCTCAGACCTTTGTCCCTAGTTGCTAACCGGGGAGTGGGGGGGGTTGGGGATGTTTGATTTCCAACCCACACCTTAGGCTCATGGGAGCAACTGACTGGGTCTCCTGGCTTGCACCGGAGGGAGGCAGTTACCAAGGGGGCAGGCTAGTTGTCTTCTTCTGCAGCCACCTGGGTTCCACCAGAGTTTGAAACTTAGTGGTTTCGTCTGGCTAACAGCTGGGACTGACAACTGATTCTGAAGTATAGGCCTGTAGCTCTGGCCCTATCCCAGACACTGGGATTAAAAATAAGGAATTGTCATTTTTAGCAAAATTGCTAACTAAAGATTCCATGCATAATTTTTGAGACTATTTCATATTCGTTTTTATATATTTTTCCTAACTTAAAATTTATAATAATTTTATGGAGACTATCTTTAAAACATTCAAAGAAGGGGCAGTTGTAGTTCAGTAAGTTTGAGGAATTTGCCAAGGTCAGTCAGTTATGAAGTTCAAGTTGATTTCCAAATACATGATTTCTCCACTGTTTCACTGTGTCTGAATTTTGAGAAAGGTTAAGTCCTTTGTAAGCCTATTAGTTTTTATCTTTCTGGAGACCATTGCATATCAGTCTAGGTTGAATTGTGGTAGCCTTGCTGTAATTACTAAGGACAAAAAAATATTGGTTGCCTGAAAAGAACAGCTGTGTCCTGGGCAAAACAAATGTGGCTGGAAAATATGTGTGGGGCGAGATGACAATATTAAGACATCTCTACAAGCACATATGGAATATTTGGAAATTTTTTTCTTCATAAAAAAGGGTAAGAAAGAATTTTCTCATGATAGGAAAATTATAAGTTTTCTCCTTATGAAGGCTGAAATAAACTTGTTTGGTTTTAATGACATAATTTAGCAGACACTAATTTTATAAGAAAGGTACAAAAATTGATTTCTGTAAGTCAGAGGCCTACAGTATTTGTCTTTTTACACTGAGTACCCTCTTCATTTCTAAATTGCCAAGTTACTAGTAACAGCATGTGAGAAATTCCATAATAAGTTTGATAAGGTGATCCCAGATGCTGCCGTGGAATGAACAAGCTTCCCGCTTCAGCTATTTAGCTGGAAAAATCTTAGTATCATTATTGAACACTATCTTCACTTAAGGAAGATTTTTCCCCCAGAAATTTGAAAACCTTCAGAAGAGAGAGCTTTTTCTCTTGCTTTCTCTAAAAACATACGTTCTGAATGATGACAGTTGATACAAGAGAAAACCTCCAGTATTCAGATCAATATATCAGATAAGAAGTGATTCAAAAATGTTGAAAAATCTTCATGGAAAACTCATATCTCTTTTTTATAATCCCACCATGTATCTTTACATTGTACAACACAAATGTCATTTTTGGAGTTTTGTGATTGTTAAGTTTCCTGTAACATTGCACGGGGCCATGATAATTCCTGGTTGTTTAACATAGTCGATGTTCCTTTTTAGATCTGAAATGTTCACTGAAAGTCTCACGAGTGTGGAAGGTGTCTGGATTTGGGGGATGCCATGTTCATCAATGAGGTTATCCAAGAATAAATTCAGTAGCTGAAAGTGCTGTTAGATTGGTGGAGCCAGTTTAGAGGTAGGTCACTGAGGGTATGACTTGGAAAAGTGTATTATTATCCCTGGCTTCTAATTTCTCTGTTTCCTGACTGCTATGGGTTGAAAAGCAATTGTGATACAGAAATTTAGCAGACAGGCAGCAGTGAAAAGTCCTCAAAAGAAAAAAAAACTGGTAGCAGAGACAAAGTTTCAAAATTTGAATCTTAGAAATATTGGCACTATAACCTGTTCCCCATCCACTTTACATGACCATGATACAACCCATCTCATTTTTTGTCTCATTTTTCAAGACGTGTTTATGGATGCCAAATGTCTTACAATAAATATCTAATATTGATTTTACCAGCCACTATACAATTTCAGCAAGTCATTCAACCTTCTTAAATGTCCTGTCATACTTTTTGAAAAATAGCTGTAAGCCAGGTTGTTGTGGCTCTTGTCTGTAATCCTAGCACTTGAGGGGCTGAGGCAGGACCATCATAATGACTTTGAGGCCACTCTGGTCCACATAGTAAGTTCAAGGCTAGTCTGAGGTATATAAAGAGACCTTGTCTCAAATTAAGACAAAAAACTATAATTGTGCTTGTCATTGCTATCTAACAGTGATGGTAAACATTGTCAATGATGAAAACAGTCTTGTGCAGCACACATGCCCTGAGTTCACCACCAAACGTCTAAAACACATTCTTCTAGAACATTACAAGGCCTGTTTCCGTAAAGAAACATTCTTTTCCCATTTAATCTGAACGAGTCTTTGACTTACTTGTAAACCAAAGTTAGAGTTGATAATGTTTAATTTTCAAGGCTAGGTCAGAAAGGGTAATGCTACTTTTTTTGCCTTTCTAACTAGGACCTTGGTTATTGGATCCCTGAGTCACTGTGCATGTCCAGTTACATTGAGGCTACCATGATGTAAGCAGGCCAAGTTATAAGAGCTCATGATCTTTTCTTTGGAAGTTCTAGTCTTTGTGTTCTCCTAAATCACGGAAGACGTGAATTTTACAGTAATTGAGCTCAGAAAGATGTGGTTCACTCAAAATAAGACAAAGTAGAACCTGAAATAGTAATAACATCTGTTGTCACTTAATCTTCAGGTTTGAGCTCTCCAATTCAGTCATCCCTCCAGTCATGGAAAATAATCAAGTATTCTATACTGTACCTTTTCAAGATTAAAATTTATATCCTCCACAATGTAAGAACAGAATAAAATGTTTTGCTTTAAAATACTGACTTTGTAGCATTTGTTGTATACATTTCTAATTGGGTGACTTCATAAAAGGGGAGTGAGTAAAATGAGTTTATGTATGGGAAAAATAAGCTCTAAATTATATTTCTCACATATTACAACCTTTTTTTCCCATAGTACTCAAGGCCTATTGGTATTACATCCATGTTTTCTTAGAATCGATTTAATAGCTTCAGGATTCTTATCAGTTTTGATCAACAATTTGATTGTCCTTTTAAATTGGGCTTATTATTTCATCTCTCTGAATGTGGGGCCTTTTCCACATAAAAATTTCCCAATTGCATGTAATAGCTATAAAATACGTCTTATCACATTAATTAGTAGATGTCCAAACATTCTAGGAAGGCCTATATTGGCTGTAGTTGCTGGTTGAATAGTTTGAGATCAACATTCTTTATATTTAAATGGCTTGGAGAGAAAAATTGTTCACAGTACCATAAGTGAGGGCTAGGTACATTACATAACATAAAAGGATCTTACCCTGTCCCTTAAATTAAAAGTATAGACTTTATTTTAATGAAGTTTTACTAATTGTATTGAGTTAAGAAAACGAAAAGCAATAGACAAGTGTAAAGAATGGACAATTTGGCTTTTATAAAGAACTGAAAATGAAAGGAAAGAAAGAAAAAAATATCTATCACTAGATGGCTTACCATAATAATTTACTCTTAATTTCTCCAAGTGCAAGAATAATTCCTACTAAATCAAGATGATGAGAACAAATCTGAACAGCAAAGCAGTCATTTTTCATCATTTCAAGTACCTGAAACTTGTGCATAGTCTGACTGGATTAAACATAGTAGTTGCAACCAAAGAAAGAAAGAGATTTATTTTTTCTATATATAAAAGTATCATTTCCTTAAAACTTACAATATCATTCATGATAGTATAGATATAACCCTTTACTTAAAACTACATGAAGTGTATTTGAAAATAATATTTGTTATTTTATTGTTTTTATTATTATTTTTCATTATTAATATTAAGCCACTATGCTAGCTCTATCAAATATATTTCTTTCTATTCTTTGAGTTCATTTTTTTTCTGTTACTGAGTTTCTCCAGTTTTGCTAGTGTGCTGTGGTCCATATATGTTTTGACTGCATCTTATCTCCATGAAGACATATGTATTTTCACGTCTGCTCTGTAAAATCTACTGCTCTGTAAGATCTCTGTAACATCTACTACTCTGTAAAATCAATCTTGTTATTATTGCATAGATCATAACTCTCCTGTGGTTTTATTTTAAATTGTAATTCTATAAATTTTGAAGGTTGAATGAAGTGCTAATATTTGCAAGGTGTTTTCTTATAGAGTGTTACACTATATTATTTCTGATGATTCTCACATTTTAAAACAAAAAAAAACAGAACAATAATTTAAAGAAGCTAATTTTAAAAACAACTTGCCTTAAAATTTCTTAAAATTCCATTTAAAATTTTTTCCTATTTAATAATTTTTCATCAATGTAAAGGAATAATTATTACAATGTTTTCTATTATTATACTATATGAGGATGTAGCAGAAAGGCAAATAATTAACAGATAAATTTTAGATCATTTCCTCTCTCTCTCTTTCTCCCCTTTCTGATATTTAAAATGAAATAAGAACTTTCTATTCAAATTGTGTCTTCATCCAGAGTGAATTTATACTATTAACAATAGGCATTATGAAATGTACATTTAATTTATGTGGTATTTCTTAATATTAGCAAAGCCCGTGATTCTTCTACTCTATTAGAAAGAGAGAACATTGGATAGATTCTTTAATATATGGGGGCTTTTAAAACTCCAAATGGCAATAGAATTGCTTTAGCCTCCAGTGTTGTTTGCACTATTATTATGCAGAAAAATGTTTTTCAAGTTTTATATGTGGTCGGTGACAAGTTAATATCTCAAGTTAATACTTGGAGAAGAATTAATAACTTCACTGGCAACAGCTCTGCTTTATTGCGCAATTGATATACATTATATATTCAGCGAATGCTCTTTTAATATTTGAAATTTCCTCTTTGCTTTAGAATGACAGAAACCTCTTTAATTTTAGAAATGATACGTTCATTTTCTTCCTCTGAATGTCATTGATCATAGTCATCACTAATTTCAGGTTACAACTTGACATCACAGGCTACAGGCTATGATATCCAGCAAAATGGAATAATGCCCTTTAATGAGGCTTAAATTATTTTTAAAGTTAACTTTTCACCTGGCCAAACCCAATCCAAATATTTATTTTACCAGCTTGAATTATGCACTTAATACTCCTTAGACCTTTTTCTAGTAGGTTATTTGAGAATGAAGAGAGGATCAGTCTGAATTCAGAAAGAGTCAAATAAATGTTTGCTGATGAAACATTTCTTAAAAGACATCACTATTGTGTATATTAGTTTGGATTAAATCTTGAGTTCATAATTATAAACAAAAATTTTCTGAATATGGGATACAAAGTAAAGGAATGTCAATGAACTGGGTCAAGACTACTGCCTCAAAATTAACCAGTGCCAAGCATAGTGCTTGGAAAGCTGTGGAGTGCTTTGTAAATATATTTATTTTAAGACAAGGCAAAATTTATTGACATCAAACTTTTGTACATGTGTTTGATGGTACTGATATTTTGTGCCATATGGGAAATTATTACAGAGACAGAGTTACAAAATAGTCCAAAAGCTCCACAGGAAACAAAGATCTTTCTTAAAGGAAAACTAAAAAAGAGAAATAGCTGAATTATTTTGTAAGTGAAAAACTATGTGTAGTGAAAAAAATCAATTGCAATTTTCCTCTTACTTTCTTCTGAGAGCTCATGTTTCCACTTTGTGTGGATAAGATTTACCAATGATTATACAGATAATTTTTATGCATTAACTCTTTTATCACTAAAAACATGTATAACTGTAGTAACATTTATATTCTGTGAATGAAAAAAATCAAAGAACTGAAGTCCACACAGTCAATAAAGGACAAGGTTGGGATGCTAGCTATTACAGGCTTCGAAGAGGTCAGATACAAAGCAGAGGATATGAGATAATTCTATATCTAAAGAAGTTCTTGCAATGCTAATTCTGTGTTTCATGGAATTGAGACTTACCATCAGAGTCACGTGATGAGTTGACTGTGAGACACATCTCTATATCATCAGAACTAACAATGCAGAAAAGCAGATATTATAAGAAATTGATATTTTTTGCAATAGCAGAGTAAACAAAGTGATGGAAGGAGAAGGAAACCAGGTAAGCAGAAAGGAATCTTAAAAAAAAGTACTAAAATGTGTTATGTACATGTAACTACCCTCTACAGTAATCATTATGTGCTGGAAAAACGTACTAATAAAAGTAAAACTTAAAAAGCATAAATTGACAATTGAGGAAGCTTAGCTTATGTAGAGTTTTGTCTTTCCTAGGTCAGCACACTTTTCTTTTCAGCAGGTATTATTTTCTGATGATCAAGCATATTAAATGTGCTTCTAAAATTGTTCCCTATTAAAAGTGATATATCTCTGAAGTATCAGAAAATAGAAGCAAAAGGAAATTAAAGCAAAACATAAATATTCTTATCAAGCCCCTAAACACTGAAAACTCTTTACAATTTGTTTTCTTTAATTTTGAAAGATAAAAACTAAAATAAAGAGAAAAAAACTTATAATCTAATGATCATGAATGTCAATGACAGCTAAGTTTCATAACGGTTAAGAAATTTTCCTAAGGTACAGAAGCTAAAAGCCATCACAGAATTCTCACTGGATAAACAGCAAAATAAATGACATTGAGAAGGTTGTGTTGGATTGTGTAATTATGAATTTGCTTTTCTTTTCTATTTTTTAAACAATGATATTACCTAATATTTAAAGTGAAAAAGAAAACAAAATATCAGATATAGGTCTAAAGAGCACAACTAGCACTGACAATAGCCACATCCTAATATGTTAGATTTCTTACTAGCTAACACTGGAAAAGATTACCACTCAATAAGAAATGACTTTGTGAGCAGCTGCTTTCTGTTGCCATGGCAATCTGGAGGTCCTGACTTCCATGAGATGCAGTACCATGTAATATCTGTCAAATTCAAGCTGGTAAAATGGTTTTAATCTTTCAAATGTCCCTGTAACAGCTTCACTATCAATAGATGAGTATTTTTGGGGAGACACACGATTCACATTTTTGGTTAAGGTGAATAAGATGTGAATAGAGTTAAATATGCCTTAGATTTAGTAAGTGGTAAAGGTGAGGCTGAAAACACTCAACATCATCTTGCTTAAAACTAAACAGCTATGAAACGTTGGAAAACTTACCTGATCTCTGATAAGTTTGGCTTTTTTTCAACTGATTCACAAGAAAGTTCTCAGGCAAGGTGTTGATTTGAAGAGTCAGGCCTTGCATTCATGCTTAGTGCCAAGAGATATAAATGAATCTGACTGGTTCCATTATTGGCTTTTATCATTTCTGCTACTTTGACAAATATTTACTGGTTACAACACTGCAACAGAAAATATTTTAGATACCAGGAAGGTAATAAGGAACAGAAAATGTGAAAATCATCATACTTACAAATAAGTAGGGGAGACACACAACTCAAAATTAAATATCATACAATAGTACATAGGCAGGGATAAGTGCTAAACAGAAACAATAGAAGAGGAAGCTATGAAATGTGGAGAGAGACCACGGAAGGCCACATTAAAATGGGACCTTGACTAAAGAAATAAAGAAAAAAAAGGAAGAAAAAAAATGAACAATTCAGAACTGTGTGGAAGAGTTTCACGTAAAGTAAATGTTGACAACAACTATCTCGAGATTTCCTGTTCTAGAACTAGCATGGAAGATGTTTTGCAGATATCACATCAAAGTTGGGAAAGCAGAAATAGTGAGCTCTGTTTAGAGACAGAAGTTCAGGAATGCACACCAGAGAACTTAGACCTGTGTGATGAAGGTGAAGATGTTGCGAAGTGGTTGAATTATGCATAGATATAAGCAACCCACAGGATATGTTCATATGATGACTTAACCAAGACTTTAAGAGCCAATACATGTTGCTAGTCTGAATCTACAATAAATAATAATGCACTCATGGTAGGTACTTAAGAAATATTCAATATTCTCAAAGTTGGAAATATTCAATATTCTCAAAGTTGGTTAGTTAGTCTGCTAGCTAACCAGTATGATGACTGCACATTTTTTATTTTAATAACACAGAGATCACTAGTTCTCAATCAGTTCTATATTTAAATATCTCTTATGAGTATAACATGCCTCTCTTTAGTATTAAAAATGAATAATTACAAATATGCATCCATCTTATCTTTTGGTCCCAAGATCTATTGTATTTCTGTTCACATTCTTGATATAGCTTATACCACACTAATTATTCTCCTTACACATAGACTAAATCTTTAAGGCTTTATATAAACTACCTAGCCAAATGAAGAAAGTGCACTGAGGACAAGAACCTGTGGAATTGCCCTCATGATAGATTTCTAACACAGCAGTGACATTTGTCAATTTTGATTTAATCAGAATTAATTAGCTCATTAAAAATTGCCTAAATTTACCCAATATTTTTCCTATTTCTTTCTTCTGTGAGGGTAATAGGATTTTTTAATAGTTTCCAGATATCCAGATACATTGTATAGTCTACATTTTGACTTCTAATGATTAAGACTCATATATTCTTTGGTTTAAATAAAACTACAAATTATGTTAGCACAAAAACAATTCTTAGTTATTTCTCAATTTTTGCTACAATTTGATTTTGGATTGATCGGTTTTAATATAAATGTATATACATATATGCATATTTATAATTTATTTACAGTCAAATTTTATGTTTTCACAAAAGCACACAATTGTGTTCGCAAATCAAAGAATGGTATTGAGAAAATTTTCAACTCCCAAATTCTCCTGAATTGCTCTCCTTATTCTGCCAAACATCTATCTTTTTTCTGACTATATAGTTTATCCTTGAATAATTTCACATAAGAGAAAACAAACAACTTGTAATCTTTTGAACATAGGTTCTTTTAATTGTCAAAATGTGTCCGATTCATCTAAATTGTGTCATGTATGAGCAGTAGGTTTGTTTTCTTTGCTTAATAATTTTCCATTTTATAAATGAATTTAATGTGTTTAATAATTCCTCATAGAAGAAATATTTTGTGATTTTTTTCCTAATTTCCAGTAGGTGCAAGCAAAATTGATATGAATATGCATGAATTGTATTTTGTGTGCATGTTTTAGGAACATCAATTTTATTTTCTTGGATAAATGTCTAGCAGCAAAATTACTGGCTTAATTTTAAAGTATATATTTAAATTTATAATAAATCATAAAATAGTTCACCACAGAAGTTTTACCATATTTCTTTTTTATTAGAAAGGTATGACTTTCCAGTTGAAAGTAACATATTATGTTATACATCCAGGTATCTGACTTGGGTTTTAAATTTGCATTTCCTGTTGATCTATGATAATTTTTTATGTGCTTATTTGCTTTTTCATAGGTTTATACATTGTTTAGTAAAGTAATTGCTCAAAAAATTTTGCCAATATTCTATTGTTTTACCTATGACTATTGAATTTTGTGAATTTTTGTTCATATTAGTGTTAGGCTTTAATCAGGTACATGATTTACAAATATTTTCTCCCAATTAATCAATTTTCCTAAATCATAATTTAATTCTCAAAAATCTTTCAAAGGGCAGAAATTCTTAACTTTAATGTACTGCAATTTTTCAAATTTTCATTTAACAAGTTTTTCTTGGTTGCTTTATATTAACCCCACAATCACAAACATTGTCTTATATGATTTCCTATGAAGATTTTGTAACTTTGCATTTCACTTCTAGATATACAATAATTATGAGATTTTTCTATAGCTTATAGGGTTTGAAGCAAAATTAATTTTGTTTTTCTTCCTGTTTCATCATAAGTGTATGCAAATATTCTAGTGCTATCTTTCAAAAAAGATTATCCATTTATATATTACTGTATGTACTTTGATCAAAACACTTGTGTGAGCCTAGTCTCAATTCTGATCCATTGATTTATATCCCTGTACACTCATTAATATCACATGATCTTTGTATTTTCCTTTTTAATAAGCATGGAAAGCAGGTATTGTGAATCCTCTAACATTTTTCTTCATTACCATATCTGTTTTGGACAATATAATCCTTTTGTGTTTTTATATATATTTTTGTATTACCTTCTTGTTCTTAGTCATAATTTCTGTTGGTTCTTTGATTGAAATACATTGAATTGGTAAATTTAGGGAATCTATATTTAAATAATATTGATTCTATATAGCCCATGGTTATTCTATATAATATGTATTTATTTAAGTTAATTTGGATATTTCTCATAATTATTTTTATAGTTTTATTTATAGGCATTGTACAAATTTTGTTTATTTTCTACCAAATTAGTTCTAATATTTGTTCAAATTTTTATTATATGTGGTAATATTTTTAAACCAACTGTAATATTTCATTATTATATAATAATTAAATTTATAGTCTATACTGACTTTGGAACTTGTGAAACTGTTTAGTCATTTTTTTAGTAACAATTTTGCAAAGACTATTTCTTCAAGTAACTATGTTATATTATAAAAATATATTGTCACTAACTCAGAACTATTTTCATAGAAACACTTTGCCAGAAGTGGAACTAATTTGCTATTTATGTTTAAGCCTCATTTTTGCTTTCCAATTCTCCATGTGAAAAACATTGTATTCCATACAAAATGTTAAAACATAACATATGAGCCTAGGGATTTATTTTCTCTAATTTGTTATCACTATAGTAATTCATCTGTTTTTTGTTCCTTTCAATGAAACTATAATTCAGAATGGCTGTTCTTGTTTTTCACACTGCTTCTGTCAAACAATCATTCATTATAGATTTTAATTTCTTTACACTCTTCCTACATTTTCATCTCATTCTTTTTATTGGAGCCTTCTGTCATTTTTCCCACTTATAATTTTAGACATCTGTATTTCTTTTCACAAATCATACATAAAACACCAAATCTAAACATCAGGGCTGTGGATTTAGCTCAGCAGCACCAGCGCCTGCCTGGCAAGTGTGAGGTCGTGAGTTTAATCACTGTTAAAAAAATCACACATTTTCTCATCTCTATAACATATGGATATATTCCTCTCCTTACATGATTCTTACAAAATGCATAGTGATAACTTAAATCTCTTTAAATGAACCTGAACTTCCTTAGGTGATTTTGATTGGGCCTTTAAAATCAATATGCTCCCAAGGTAGTCAACATAGTTAAGTTACATTTACACTAAAATATTTAGAAATTTCTTACATTCTGTAAATCCCATTTTAGTAAATAATAAAGACATGGTTGAGCAAAATTGTGTCAAAAATGATAGAGTCCCTGACCTGGAGACCAGGATTCGCATTGCAATCTGTAAAAGACATCACCAGAGAACATGCATGGGCATTATGTGGGCCTAGATGTAAGTATATGAGTATAACATCATCTTAATTATTTCTGTGCTGAGAAAACAATGTTTTTTCTTAAATCAGTCAAAATTAGCATTTCTAGGGCCCCACAGTTCCTTCTTCAAAGCCTCATCAGCCGTACCAGTCCCAGATACTTCTGTAATCTAGAAAAACCTTGCATCTTTTCACTTAGAAACTTCCTCATATCTCCCAAAACCCTAGATCCACCTGGGATCTTCCTTTCTGGAAAGTCAGTAGTATTATACACTCAATAAGCTGTATTGTTTTGGATTTTTTAAGATTTGGAGGGTTCTTGAGCAAGTTTCTTTCAGCTTTGACTAAGTATAGTTGCCACACTCTGTCTTTCAAGAAAACAATCTCTCAGTTAAGCAATCATTCCTCTTTCCTTTCTTCCTCAGTCAAGTTATTATAGATTCCAGTGGGGTATTGATTTCAAGGTAGTTGAATTTGGACCAGGAGAATCCATCACCAAAGAATGCATTATGTATGCTTTTTTGTCAAAGGTTGAATTGTTGATTGCCAATGACAAAATATTATCAGATACTGATCTCCTCTTTTAACTTTTCTTGCATTACATTTGTTCCCCAAGTTAAGAAATTTTTTTAAAGTCTGAACTTCAGAATTTTATCTTTCCTATATATCAAGTTCCCAGACCAGTATTGCCTTTCGCTTAAGGACTTTTTCTAGATTTTTGAATGATAAAAACCTAGTATTTTAATTTATATCACCCCAGCTTAGAATGAATGAGTAAATAAATGTATGATTTCACTTACCAGTATGACAAATAAAACGAAATTATAATCTCAGTATGCTTCAACTAAAACAATTGAACTTAGTTTATGAAAAAATAATTTTTAGGCAAACCAAAGCATTGCTTTAATTGATGAAAAATGCTTCCCTTCTTTTGGTAAAAAACCACTGTAAAACGCTTCCTATTTTGTACTTTCCATAATATAAAAAAGAGCTCTTTTTAAGGTTTTATATCAGACCTGTAGTTTATAACTGTGGCTTCTCATTGTATTTATAACCTTAAAATATTGATGTTGGAGATGAACTCTATTCTAATCAGAATTTTAGATGACTAAAAATCATTTTAGATGATTTTTTTAATGTCTTCTGTGTACAAACTGTACAATTTCTTCCCCAGTATGTAGATATGGTGCATACATGCAATGTGGTAGGACTGCTGTTATTGGGTTACTTTATAGAGCAAAAGTACAAATGGTGTATTAGTGAAATGAAGTTTCCAATTTGTTGATCTTGAATAATGAAATTACTCTGAGCACATTGGAATTACCCAAGTGAATCCTTTTAAGGAGAGTCTATAGATTAAATACAGATGAAAGAAAAGGAATTAAAGATAGCCTACAGTCTATCTTGTTGGCATTGTGGAAACAACTGCTATGTTATGGAAAGGGGACATGGTGGAAAATGGTGGTTGCCCTGCAAGACTTGAGGTTTTCAGTCTAGCAATTGCATACAGTTCAATTATTCTAACAACCAATGAGCTTGGGAGGGGGTGCTGAGCTTCAGATGAGATCATAGCTCTGGCTGCCATAATGATTTCACCTTTTCAAAATTCTGAGTAAAAACACCAATTAACCCATGTTTTCACAGTGGAGACTGTGACGTATTTATGTTGCTTTCATATTCAAACTCCATGGTAATTTCTTATGTAAGAAGATAAAACTAATAAATACTCCCAGAATGAATTGATCTGGAAGCACTAATGAGAATCACATTTCTTTAAAAGTTTCATATTATTCTAAGGCCATCAAAGTTCAAAACTGATGATCTAGACCATTTATACATATTTCTTTTTGAATAATGTAAAAAACAGATTATTTTCTCATATTGTGTGTTATGCAGCTGGAATTTTCACATAATTTTTGCCAGTAGGTCTATTTTTGTTTCTAAGCAGAGATTGTACAAGGTTTGAAAAGAAAATTCTTAAATTAACTAGAATAAAAAGATCATTGCATAGTATTTCAATATCCTTTAACATCCTTTAAATTAATAGCTTTTTTAAATTTTACGTGAAACTAGCAAAGATCATCCATCATGTTTTATTTCTTTATTTGAACTTATAATAATGTCTGTCTTGATATAAATGTCTGTATAGAATGCTAAAACAATTCTAACAAGGAAGTCACAATTCCATTAGCAAGTTCTTTTCTAGAAGTTCATTTGTTCAATTGCTGTCAACAGCATTCTTTCCAAGTTTGTTAGCCTTTTTTTCCATTGAAATAAACTTTGAGAGAAACACAAAGCTTAAACATAGTTATTTCCCATTTCATTACTGGTACTTACATTACTGCTTTTTTTCTGTTTCATAAAATTCATATCACCTCATTTTACTACATATTTTATTACAAAATGTCCATTTCATTACAATTAGTGACTTTATTTTCCTAGAACTTTTATAGACAATCCATTGGTGGCATGTGCAGAATTAATAAATGTTCCTATCTTAGTCCAAGTTCTTCAGAAAATAAAGCCTGAAAAAATTAGTACTAATATTTTATGCATGGAAGGTTAAAAAACCATTTGAATTTCTAGGGGAGAAATGGTTTCTAAAAGTAAACCAGAGCAAGCAAAGGAAATGCAAGATTCAACATTATCACTCTTGCAAAGATTTCAATAGAAAATGTACCTGGGCTATTTCCTGAAAGTCTATGTGGAAATACTGCAACTTGGATTATTTTTATGGGAAAAGGAAAATAGTGGGATTTATCTAAAAACATGTTTTATTTACTATATCATATTGCTTCCCAATTGACATAGAGAATATAAACTCTTTAAACTTCCAACTTGTAATACTGGGTTTCCCAAGGCTACCATTAAAAAAGTCAAAGTTATGCAAACATATTTTAAGACATCATTTAAATCCAGAATCAGTAGGAGGAGCAATAAAGCAGATGATATGTAAAACTAAGATGTCCAAGCTGTGATAGCTTCTTTTCTAAGACCATGTGGAAGCCGGGCCTCTCAACATTTGGAAGCTGACATAGCTGTTACTGTTATGAGATATGTCTATGATTGTGATGGGAAAGGCTATGCATTCAATAGCTAGTCAAATACTCAGTTGGCAAATGTAGAGTGGAGAGAGGGTTCTAAGAGAATATGTGGGGATTGTTTAAAGTGAGTGAAGCCATTGTACCTTTGCAAACTATTTTCACTTTGAGAGTGGAGGTAAAAAATCAAACTTTTCCAGGTGTAAATTCCTAAAAGATTATAAAGATTTGTATGATTTTTGCTATATCTCTTTCTGAGGTTGTAATAATTGTACCTCTTCTCTTTCATTGGCTTTGTAGATTTGTGTCACTCTCTCCAAGCACTTTTTCTCATTTGAATTTTTTGCTTCATAGAGTAAACCAGAAATTCATCCAGAATTGCTAAGGAACAAGTAGTCTTGCTCTTGCAGAGTTATTTTTGCTATAATTTGTCCATATTTATTAATATGTAGGCATACAAATATAAGATAATGAACTGGAGATTTAGCTCAGCAGCATAAGCACCCCCCCGGAAAGCATGAGGTAGTGAGTTTGATTTCCAGCACCAATATATAGATATGGATTTATATAGAGAGATAGAGACAGAGACAGAGATATAGAGATAGATAGATATATTTTCCTATGAAATCTCTAAGTGAAAGATAAATCCCTCCATGTTCTTGCTGTACATTAGCATTCTTGCTCATCATAATTTTATGATATGTTTCCCGTTTTGAAACCACTAGTAAGTTACAACTTAAAATTTTGGAGCAAGAATCATAAACTACACAAAAAAGTCATTTAAAGTGATGAAAAAACTGGCTTATATCATATCCTACCTTTAATCCTAAACTAAGGCATTCTTATAAATAGACAGACATCACCATATGTTGGCTGGTGGGGTAAGAGCACGCATAGCCTTTAAAAGTCACTGCTATACAATTTGCTAGGAACTAGAATTCTGCAAGTTTTGAGTCACATCGAGTGAAAAGACAGTTCTTATGAGTTCAGAGTAAGAAACAAGTTACTTAATTATATTGGAGAAATAGAATATTTGTGTTGGAGATTCCATCATAACAGGAATAGTTTTTAGAGTGTATGGTATAGCCTTTTATAGGAAAATTTCAAAGTAGATGCTTAGTAGTGGGAAGAAGCCATCATTATGTTATCCAATATATTAACCAGAAGTTAACTTGTAAATAATAAAATTTAAAATAAGAAAAAAGAAATAAAATATAAAAATTAAAATCTCAATATCACTACATATATTTTATTTTGAGACAAAGTCTCACTACATTGACCAAGTTGGTCATGAACTTGTGTTCTTCCTGCACATGATCAATGGCTGTATGTAACGGTTGCCTACTATATTGAACAGTGCTAATTGAGATTATGTTTTTCTTTACATAATTCTGTACTGGATTTCCTTGATTTAGCCAGTAAAACAAATGGTTATTCTTCAAGAAAGTAGCTACCAGCTTATTATTGTTTCCTAATAAAGACTGATTCCCTGATCATGGAACACTGAGTTATCATGTGATCAGAGCTTGTCATCAAGAATTGGGGGAACAAAAATTGCTGTTGTTAAATGGGACTGACTAAAAAAGAAAGGAGAGGGAATTGTTTCCCTGCTCTGCTTTTCATCTGCCATGAACTGTGAAGCTTTGCTGCCATTATTCCATGAACTTTTTGCTTTGGAACCGGCTGACCATGAACTAAATCTCCTGAGACTGAAATATGATATTCAGAGTATGAAGAAGCTGCTATTATGCTGTTGAAATCCATCACAAAGTTTTGTAGAAACATGAGCTGCAAAGTAGCCATGTGATTTGCCTTGAGTTCCATTGTTTGTAATGCAAGGGACATTGATATCTGTGAAAGTTTACAACACAAATATGGATGAGGAAACTGAGATCTAAAGATAATCAATAACTTATCAAAGTTCATACAGTCATTGGCAGATTGTAGAATACATCTCTGACCTTTCTGATGAGTGCTCTTGACACTTATACTTTAAAAAACACTCTCAAGAGTGAGCAGGAGCCGGAATCCAGCCTCAGGCCCTGATTGCATGCTCTGGCGGAATCCCAGTGCATGGAAAGGAAATATGAGCTTGCTCCCAGGGGTAAGATCACGCCCTGCATCGGAGACCACCACAAGGTGCACACAGGGATGTGGGCCTAACTGAGCCATGCCCAGTGAGCACCAAGCAGCAAGCAGGACCCAGAATCAGGCCTCGGGTCCTGACTTGTGTGCTCTGGCAGAATCCCAGCACACAGAAAGAACTTTGACATTCACTCCCAGGTGGCAACCTTGGACTACAGAGGGTTAACTGTGTCAGTGTGGTGAGTGTGTACAATGGGTAAATAGGGCCAGAAGTAAAGCCCCCTCCAACTAACTGTAAGACCTGGGTGAGTCTGAAAAGAGTGTGGGTGACCCCCTCCTACATACAGAAAACATCAGGCAGAGTAAAAATGGCAAAATGAAGAACCAAAATGCAGTCTTAAACCTCTAGTCCATGAGAAACAAGTACGGGAGATATTGAAATAGAGGATGCCAAAAGTGACACACCAGAGATCTCTGAAGACATAGTGAGTGGAATAAAAAAACCCAACCCCATGAGGCTATAAAGGAAATCAAATTAGAAGTACTCTCCCATGTAAAGACAGAAATAACAACCCTAGTAAAGGAGTTGTTGAATGCAGTTAAAGAAGAAATAGAGAAAAAGTACAGGAGCATGGGAAATTGAATGAAACTTTGAATGAACAATGTAGAAAACAAGTTGAATTCATGAAAAAAACTCAAAGAGACATCCAAGAAACAAAAAAATTCTATTCAAAGAGTGAAAACCCGTTTAAATGAAGCTGAGGATAGGATTTCAGACCTTGAGGACAGGATCACAATTTGCGATCAGGAAAGGATACAACTTTTAAAAATAACAAAGCATCATGAAATGACAATACAACAGATTCAAGATGAGGCCAAAGGAAAAAAATATGAGATTAACAGGTGTCAGTGAAGAGGCAGTAGACAATGCAAATAATATAGACAAAATAATCAAAGAAGTAATAAAAGAAAGATTCCCAAACATGAGAGAAAAAGCTGATATGCAGATGACTGAGGCATATAGAACACCAAACAGCCACAATCAACATAAATCCATACCCAGACACATAATAATTAAGATCTCATACATATAGCATAAAAACAGAATACTATAAGGTGTTAGAGAAAATACACAACTCACATATCAAGGAAAGCACAATAGAATTACAGCAGAATTTTCAGCACAAACCCTCAAGTCAAGAAAAGCATGGATTGAGGTATTTCAAGCCCTGAAAGAAAACAAGTTTCAACACACACTGATGTATCTAGCAAAACTTTCATTCAAATTTAATGGAGAAACAAGATACCTCCATGACAAAGAATAACTGAAGAAATTCTCTTCTGCCAAACCAACCCTAGAAAGAGTATGAAAAGACATTCTACACAGAGATAAAAATGAACACAATCTCCAGAACAACAATATAAAGAAAACCACCAGGTTGCTGGTGATTTAGCTCAGTAGCATAAGCGCCTGCCTGGCAAGTGCAAGGTCATGAGTTCTATCCCCAGTACCGCAAAAAGAAAGAAAACCACCAGGTAGGACAAGCAATTAAACAAGGGGAAAAGCAGAAAGCAAACAACTGGAACATAACATGGCAATGTCAAGCCATTACATATCAGTGATATCCCTAAATGTAAATGGCCTCAATTAACCCACAAAAAGAAATAGATTGACAGAATGGATCAAGAAACAGGATCTCACAATACACTATATACAAGAAAAACATCTTCCCCATAAGGAAACTCATAGATTAAAAGTAAAAGGATGGAAAACAGTCTTCCATGCAACAGGAATCCAAAAAAAGCAGGGGTAACTATTCTATTTGCATACAAGATGAACATCAAACCTAAAATGTTTAAAAGAGATAAAGAAGATCACTACATACTCATTAGTGGAAAAATTCAAAAGGAAGCACTAACAATTATAAATATATGCACCAAATACAAGAGCTCCCAACTATATAAGACAAATAATAATGGACATGAAAAACCAAATACACAAGAACACAATTATAACAGGGGTTCTTAACAGCCAGCCCATTGTCACAAAGAGATAGATCAACTAGACAAAAAATCAGCAAAGAAATAACAGAACTGAATCATACCTGTGAGCAATTGGACTTAGTAGAGGTTTACAGAATGTTCCACCCAATTACATTAGAAAACACATTCTTCTAGGCTGTGCATGGGACAGTCTCCAAAATAGACCATATATTATCCCATAAAATATTCATAAGTAAATCCAAAGCTACTGAAATCATCCCATGTATAATATCTGACCATAATACTCTGAAATTCAAAATTAATGGCAAAAGAAATTGCAAAACCTGCATAAATACATGGAAATTAAATAACCTTTTGAAAAACCAATGGGATACAGATGAAATTAAAGAAGAAATAAAGCAATAACTACAATTAAATGAAAATATAGAAACAACATGCTGTACTCTGTGGGATGCAATGAAAGCAGTTTTAAGAGGGAAATATATAGGAATAAATTGTCATATCAAAAAAAACTGAATGAGTACAAATAAACAACCTAATGCTCCATCTCAATCTTTTAGAAAAAGAGCAAGCTAACCCCAAAGCTCATAGATGAGAGGAAATTGTAAATATTAGAACAGAAATCAATGCAATTGAAACAAAAAATACAAAGAATTAATGAATCAAAAAGCCAGTTATTTAAAAGAATAAACAAATTGACACACCCCTAGCTAACCTTCTCAAGAAAAAGAGAGAAGAAAGCAAAATTCATGCAATAAGAACTGAAAACACGGAGATTACTACAGATCCCATGGAAAATCAGAAGATCATGAATACCTACTTTGAAAATCTCTACTCACATAGAGTGGAAAACACAGAGGAAATGGAGAGATTTCTAGAAACATAGGAACTAAAAGAGCTCAACCAAGAAAATATAATAATTTTGAACAACAAAATATCACCTATTGAAATTGAAAACAAAATTAAAAAAATTGAAAACAAAGAAAACCCCAGGTCCTGATGGATTCACAGCTGAATTCTACAAGAAATGTAGAGAAAATTTGATTCCAATACTCCTAAAACTCTTCAACAAAATTGAGAAGAAAGCAATGTTCCCTAAATCATTCCTGGAGCCAAGTATTACTCTCATACCAAAACCACAGAAAGACCCAAACAAAAAGGAGAACTATAGTCCAGTCTCACTAATGAACATTGATGCAAAGATTCTCAATAAAATACTGGCAAATGGAATTCAGCAAATCATCAAGAAAATTATATATCATGACCAAGAGGGGTTCATTTCAGGAATGCAGGGATAGTTTAACATACGAAAATCAAAAAAATGTAATACACCACATCAACAGAGCCAAAAACAAAAACCACATGGTCATCTCAATAGATGCAGAAAAAGCATTCCATGAAGTTCAACACATGTTCATGATAAAAACCCTTCAGAAACCCTGAATACATGGTGTCTAACCCAAACTTATAAAGGCCATCTATGACAAACCAACAGCCAACATTATAATAAATGGACAAAAACTGAAAGCTTTTACTTTAAAACCAGGAACAACACAAGGGTGTCCACTATCACCACTCCTTTTCAATTTAGTTCTGGAAGCACTAGCCAGGGCAATTCAACAAGAGAGAGAAATAGAAGGAATAAAGATAGGAAAGGAAGAATTTAAATTATCACTATGTGCAGATGACATGATACTCTACATATAAGACCCAAAAAACTCCATTAAAAGACTGCTAGAGGTAATAAACTAGTTCATCAGTTTAGCTGGATACAAAGTCAATGCTCAAATTCAATAGCATTCCTGTACACAAACGAAAAACTCACTGAGAGAGAAATTAAGGAAATATTGCCCTTTACAATAACATCTTAAAAAATGAAATACATAGATATAAACGTAGCTAAAAATGTAAAAGACCTATATGTTGAAAATTATACTACACTGAAAAAGGAAATTGAAGAGGATATTAGAAAATGGAAGGATATTCCTTGCTCTTGGCTAGGGAGAACCAAAACTGTGAAAATGGTCATACTCCCAAAAATGTTATACAGATGTAATGCAATGACAGGCAAAATACAATTGACATACCTCACAGATCTAGAGAAAACATTCCTAAAGTTCATTTGGAAACAGAAGAAACCTAGAATAGCAAAGAAAATTCCGGGCAACAAAAGCAAGGCAGCAGACATCCCAATTATTGAATTGAAAAAATACTATAAAGCCACAATGATAAAATCAGCATGGTACTGGCAAAGAAATAGACCTGAGGATCAATGGAACAGATTAGAATATGCAAGCACAACTACAAAGACACTCAGTCACCTGATATTTGACAAAGGGCCTAAATATGTCCACCGGACATTAATAAATGGTGTTGGAAAGATTGGCTCTCTACATGCTGAAGACTGAAACTAGATCCAAGCCTATCACCATGCACAAAACTAAAGTCTACATGGATCAAAGACCTAAATATTAAAACAGAAACACTAAATCTACTGGAAAACAAGGTAGGTAGAAGTATTGGATACATAATGGTCGGCAGAGAATTCATGAACAAAAAAAAAACTGCATGGGAAACACTTTAAAGAATCAGAAACTGGGATTTTGTATTATTGAAAAGTTTCTGCACTTCAAAAGAAATCACCAACAGAGTGAAAGGAAAACCCACAGAGTGGGAAAGAATTTTAGCCAGCAACCCCTCAGAGAAAGGACTTATGTGCAGAACATATGAAGAATTGAAAAACATCAAGCCCCCCCAATTCAAAACCCTCTACAAATATGGCCATCTGAGATGAACAAACAGTTCTCAGAGAAAGATATACAAATGGCAAATAAATGTTTCACCATCACTGGTCATTCAAAAAATGCAAATTAAAACAACATTGAGCTTTCACCTCACTCCAGAAAGAATAGCTGCCATCAAGAAATCAACTGATAACAAATGTTGGTGAGGCTGCGGGGAAAAAGGAACACTGCTCCACTGTTGGTGGGAATGTAGACTGGTGCAACCACTATGGAAATCCATATGGAGAATTCTCAGAAGACTAGGATTGGAAGATCGATTCAATCCAGCTATCGCCCTCCTGGGTATTTGCCCAGAAGAACTGAAGAGTTCATATCACAGTGATATATGTGCACTCATGTTCATAGCTGCACAATTTGTGATAGCTAAATCCTGGAAACAACCAAGATGCCCATCAACTGCAGAGTGGATGAAAAAGATGTGGCATTTTTATACAATGGAATATTGCTCAGCTATTAAAAAAGGTGATCTTGAGGCCTTCAGAGATAAATGAAGACTTGAGACTATCCTTATTTTTGAAATAAATAAGAATCATATTTATAAATATCATATTGTGTCTCTTGTCTAAAAAGTAAATAAGAACTACAAGTGTAATAAAACCAAAATGTGTAACTGCTATTGTAAAAAATAGAGGAAAAAGAAGTGCTCTAAGGGATATAACTACATGTGTGTTTGAGTGTGTAAAATAGATGACCATATTGCTGACTCTTTTTTGGATCTTTGAGCAGAACTGTTTGTAGCCTGACTGTTTAAATGTTTACTATGTACCCTTTAACTTTGTAACTTGAACAGCTACATCCAGGATGACAGTATGTAATTTATAAATTACTGATTACTTTGTGGGGCTTTTTCTCATTTTCCTTTTTTTTCTGTCTTTTAGAATTCTATATTGTTGCTACCTTTTTCTCTGTTTTGCTTTTTTTTTCTTCCCTTTAAATAAAATTTTAAAAATTTGCAATTGCTATTGTAAATAAAGAGGAAATAGGAAGCGCTATTAAAGAAAGATATAGCTGCATATATGTTTAAGTGTGTGGCATTGATGACCATATTTCTAGGTTCTTGTTGGATTGTTGAACAGATCTGTTTGCACTCTCACTGCTTGAGTGTCCACTTTGTGTGCATTAATTTTGTAACTTGAAAAACTATTTCTAAAAGAACAATATGTAATTTATTAACTAGTGATTTCTTACTGTTTATCTTCTTTTCTTGAAATTCTGTAATATTTCTACCTTTTTTCTGTTTTTTTCTCTTTAAATAAAAAAAAAGTGTTGTATGTTTATAAAATATCAAAATACAAATTAATATGTGTTATAGATACAGCCAGATAATTAACCAGACATAATGGTACATATCAGTCATGTCAGTACGGAGAAGGCAGAGGAAGGGTGATCACAAGTTCAAGACTAATCTGGACCATTTAGTAACACACTTTAACGGCAACAACAAAAACCCCAAAAACCAAAAAATATGAAGCCAGATCACCAACTTCTTGGAATAGAAGTGTTGCAGGAAAGTGAAAAAGGATGGATTAGCAACAGTCTATGATGAAGCTGTATGTTATCAATACGTTAACTAAATATAATATACATTACATATTTGTTTTTATTTACATGAATGCCAGCTGTCTTTTTGGCTATCCATTTAAAATAAGATTTACAACAACTGGTGAAATTTTAAAATACCTGTCTTTTTAAAAGAAGTTATTTTCACTATTATAATTTATATGCATTGCTATTTGAATTTTAACATCAACTTATCAATGTCTGTAAAACCTTACTTGACTTCTGACCATAATTGTACTGGATTTACAGAGCATTTAAATTAGAAAGAAACTTTTGGAATATTGAGTCTTTTGATCCAGGAATACAGGTATATTCTTCAATTTATTCAAATTGTCTTTAATTCCTCTCACAAATAGTTTTACTTACCTCACATTTTAATACTGCTACAAATTAGTTCTTTGTAATTTCAATGAAATGACATTGATGTTTATAAACTGTATTTATTTCTTACCCTCCTAATGCCACTTATTAATTCTGCTAAGATTTTGAATAGGTTACTTAAAGTTTTCTACATAAGCAATTCCATCATCTGAAAATAAAGAGAGCTTTTTAAAAAAATGAAAGGCTTTTTATTTATTCTGCTTATCTGATTGTCATGGTTAGAGCTTTTATCCTAATCATATTGATATCAAATGCCAAGGGTGGATTCCCTTGGTATAGTTCTAATACTAAAGCAAATATTCTTTAAACTTTTGTCATTATATATGGTTATGTTAACATAGCCTCTTTTATAATGTTTTTATCAAGTAAAGAAAATTCACTTCCACTCCCATTTTATTGTAAATTTTCATTATTAATACATCCTGGATTTAGCATTTACCAGTTTTCAAATTTTGATTCAGCTTCTTGAATTCCTATGATAACCCCTAAATATTTGTGATGCATTATACTTTTAGTATAAACATGGATTCAATTTTCTAATTTTTGGTGGTATAAAGAGTTGAATTTAAGTTCTTTGCATTGAGCTTCATTGCCAATTCTTTGTTTTTATTTATTTACTTATTAATGATACCTTTAGACAGGGTCTCATTATATTTCTAAATTGTCAGAGGTAGATTTCAACTTGGAATCCTCTTGCCTCAGTCTACACAAGTGATGGACCTGTGCCACTGTCCTCTGCTTCATACGCTACAATTTTGAGTGAGACTAGATGACATTTTTCCTTATAGGTGGTGTCTTAATCTGGATTTGTGATATTGACACTGACCTCTCAAAATAACTTGTGTTGTATTCACTTATCTTTTATCTTTTGGGACAATTTGTATAGACTAGGTATCGTTTCTTCATGAAACATTCTCTGAAATTCACCAATGGATTTATTTACTCCTGGAATTAAATTTCTGTGAATGATTCTGAGAAGTATGGTTGTTTAATATAGTGCTGTTTTGATTATGTTTTTCATCTAATGTATCATTGATTGTATTCTTCAATAAATTTAATAATTATCAACTGAGTAACAGTTGACACACAGTTGAAAAAATAATCATTTACTACCAGTTTAATATTTATCAAATCCACAGTGATGTTAATCCTCCCATCTTTGGTATTCTAACACTTTAGTCTTTCATTTTTTGTTGATCACTATATTTAAAGATTGATAAATTTTGTTGATCTTCCCAAAGAATCAGTTTTTACTGACTGTGATTTTCTCTATATATGTTCTATTTGATATTTCATGTGTTTTTGCTCCGATCTTTGTGATTTTATTTTATTGTCAATTTACTTTGTGCTCATTTGCTCTTATTTTCTACTTTTAAGTTGCAAGATGAATCATTCATTTGAGACATTTATTCTTTTATAAGCTAGCCATTTTAAAAGTGATACAAGAAAACATAGCCACTTTACACATTAATGGATTAACAGAATGTTTTAATACATATATACTTTTCATAATGGTTAAATCAGATACAATATATCTTTGTCCAAATATGCATAATTTCATTATGGTGAAAACCTTCAAAATTATTTCTTCTAGCTTTTTGAAACGCACTGCATATTTCTATTATCTATAGTTATCCTATTGCATAATAACATATCACAACTTATTGATTCTATCTAACTATAATTTACTACCCTATCCCTCTGTAGGCTATGTTAAAACTTTTGTAACCACCATTCTCCACACCACATATATGAGATCAATATTTTCATACTCACCATATAAGTGAAATCATTCTCTGTACTTGGATTACTTCATGTGAAAATGATGCACAGTTACATCCATGATGTCACAAATGCCAGGATTTCTTTCTCATGAGTGAATAGTACCCCACTGTGTATACATACCACATTTTCTTTATCCACTCATCAGTTTACGGACAATTAAGTTGTTTCCATTTCTTGACTATTGCAAATAATGCTACAGTGAAAATGAGGGTGCACATGTTACTTTGACATACTAATTTCAGTTCTTTGTAATATATTTCCTAAGTGGAACTGCTAGATCATATGGTAGTTCTATAGTTACATATTTGAGGGTGCTTAATACTATTTTCTATAAGAATCTGTAAATTTAGGGTGCAGTTTCTATTCTCCATTTGAGAAGTGTCAGTTAACTTTGGAAGCCAAGTTTGGGGTTGGGTCTTTAAATTTGGGGAAGTCTGATTATATTTTAATTCTTTAAATATTCTAGATATTAGTCCTTCAAGGCACAGCAGGAAAATTTTTTCTGCACTGTGAATTGTTTCTTCACTCTGTTGATTTTTTCTTTTGCTTCACAATAACTTTTCAGCAAGATGAGATCCCACTTGTTGGTTCTTTGTAATATTTTGTATGCAGAAGAGTATATCAGAAAAATGGAAAGATGCATCACTGGTTCTTAAGAGGAACCAACATAGTATAAATGACCATATCCCAAAAATTATTATACAGGTTTAATGAAAATCTAATAAAAATACCAACACATATCTCACAGAATTACAAAAGAAATCCTAAAATTCATTTGGAACTAGAAGAGACCTAGAATAGGAAAAATAATTCTGGGCAATAAAGGTAAGACAGTGGACATCATAGTCCTCAATTTGAAATTATGCTATAAAGCTACTGTGTTAAAACAGAATGGTACTGGCAATAAACAGACCTGAAGATCAATGGAATGAATTAGAAGATGCAGACACAACTCCAAACACACTCAAATACCTTATCTTTGACAAAGGGATCAAACATGTTCAATGGAAGAAAGATATCCTCTTTAAAAAGAATGGTGCTGAAAACCTGGAAACTGGATTTCCACATGCCAGACACTGAAACTATACTCTTGTCTCTTACGACACACACTAAACTAAAATCAAAATGGATCTATGATCTAAATATTAAAACTGAAATACAAAAATGCTGGAATGGAGATTTGGGAAAACTCTGGAAGACACAAAAGCAGGCAAATTCTTCATGAAGAAACCCCTTATACCTGTCTTTACTTAATGTTTCAGTACATAGCCCATATTTATCAGGTTTAATCAAGATTTTTCTTCTCTCTTTTTTTTTTTGCTATTTAGTTACTCATGCTCCTTATGTATTCTGGATTTCAACAGCCCTTTGACAATTGTATATTTTGCAAATAATTTTTGTCATTGTTTAGGTAATCTATTCACTCTGTTGATAGTCAGCTATGCAGATTTTTAAAAATTTTCATATAATCTATAGTTATGGACATAATGCTATAAAACTTCTTCTAAATGCTGACTTAGTTTGTTGGATATTTGATTTGGTAGTTTTCTTCAAATTAGAACTATAAAACAAAGCATTATAAAAAATGTGTTGTATATTTCAGAAATGTTAAAAGTAGGGTTTAATTTTTTATACAAAATATTAAATATTCACGATGATGAGTTCATTAAATAGCTTGATTTAAGATTCCACATTGTAAACATACATCAAATCATCACATCAATAGGAACTTGTCACAAAGGTCCCTGATTTAGAATGTTTCAACTTACACTTTTTTATGTTGTAGTGTTGTGAAAGCAGTACACAACTATAAAGCATGTTTTGAATTTTGATCTTTTCCTAGACTAATAGTATGTGGTATAGTATTGTCATGCAGTTGAGGCCAGTGGCAGCAAACTACAGATGCTTGCTGGCCACATAATGGCAAGAATATTCAGCAGACATTCTATGTACTGTGGGCTGCTATTCAGCAGTTTATGATATTCAGTAGTTTAGGTATATTACTTGCATTATAGACTCATTACAGCTTCAATTTAAAATGGCTTTAGCTGGGAGTGGGTAAATACTATTAATCACACATATCTGGGAATTTGAGACAAGAGAACATCAAATTGAAGCATAGCTTGTGGGAATTTATTTCAATGCAGATGCCCTGGGTTCAACCTTCACAACAGGAAAAGAAAAAAATATTTATTAAAATAAACACCATAGTAGTTTGGTGAACATTTTTATAATTAAAAATAAATTTTAAAAATAATGATTTACTCATCAACATTTGCAAAAATGATTAAAACTGAACAGTACCTGTGTAATACTACACTGTATATAAAAAGCACATCTTTTTATGTCCATTCCTTTGTTGATGGGCTTTGGATTTTTTCCAAAATTTAGCTATTACAAATTGGGCTACTATAAACACAGGCTCACACATATCACTGTGGCATGATGTTTTTAATTCCAGGAAAATGTACAGAAGAGGAATAGCTGGATTGAATGGTAAATTCAATCCTAGTTTTTTGACAAATCTCCACGCTGATTTCCATCACCGTGGTTGTACCAGGCTACACTCCCACCAATAGTGGAGATGAATTCTTTTTTCTTCACAACTGAGTTAGCATTTTTTATTTGTTGTTTACTTGATAACAGTGATTCTTTTTGGACTGAGGTAAAATCTCAATTTTGTTTTAAATTGCATTCATCAAATGACCAATGATGTTGAAAATTTTTTCATATATTTATTTCCAATTGTATTTCTTCATTTGAGAAATGCATACTCATCTCAGATGTTCATTTTTGTACTGAATACATAAGATACAAAATACACAATAGTTATTGTGAAAGTGAAAGGGGAGGAAGTTGCTCAAAAGGAAAAAAACAACTGAGATGGGGGAAAGGAGAAAATAAAAAAGGGAAAAGATTTTATATATATATATATAGTGTATATATATATATATATATACACTCAGGATATGTAATTAATTAATTTTCAAAGGAATGGTTTGTGCTTCATTGATAAATTTTTCATGCTTATATCTTGTAATCTGAGCAACTACTTTGAAAATAAAAATATGTACTCTATTAACCATTGTTAATCTATTATTGTGTTTTGAAATTCTGCATCATTTCTATTCTTTTTTCTTTTTAAAATATTAAAAACGAAATGTTAAAAATCAAGCAATACACTACCAACTGATTGATAGTGAAGGTGCCTCAGTCACTTTGCTTCACCACAGATTGATTTACTTATAAACAACAGAGCTTTATTTCTCATAGCTCTGAAACCTAGAAATATGAAATCATAATGCCAGTGTGTTTGAGTTCTGTGGAGAGGCCTCTTCTTCATTGCATGCAATAATATTCTCTTTGTATCTTCAAGTGGCTTAAAAAGCAACCAATGAAATCTCAGAGTTTTTCCTATTATAGGATTACTATTATCATTGAGGTGTGCTCCAATCTCATAAACTAATCATCTCTCAAAAGTCACAACTTTTGATACCATCACATAAGGAGGTAAAATTGCAACCTATGAAATTTCAAGAAGACAAAAATTTCAGTCCATAATGGAGATTATATCAGTTTGCCTCAAAACCAGCAGTATTTGAAAACCCCAGTTAACTCCCATCTTGGACAATCCTTAATATTATGAGAGTTTTACAACTGAGGACTCCAAAAGAGTAGAATTTCATGTTTATTTTATTTATTTTACTGAAGATTGATAATCTTGAAGAACTTCATGTGATGTTTGAATATTCTACTTTGAAAGATCTTTTCAAAACTGGTGTCTAATTTTTGTTATGTTGCTTACTATACTATTAGAGTTATAAGATTTTATTACTTTCTGAAAGCCTATTCTTTGTAACACACACACACACACACACACATATATATATATAATGTATTTTTCTCAGTTTATTGTTTGTCTAATAAATTAATTTTATTAAATCTCACATCGTTTTTTTGTTGTTTGTGTTTTCTCTACCAATTAGAAACCTCTAACCCAAGCGGAGCATGGTGGTGCATGCCTGTAATCCCAGCAGTTGGGAGGCTGAGGCAGGAGCATTGCTATAAATTTGAGGCCAACCTGAGCTATGTAGTGAGTTGAAGAATAGCCTGCTCTACACAGTGAATCCCTGTATCAAAAAAAAAAAAACTTGTACTCGAAGGTCATAGATTTCTGTAATATTTTTCTATTTTTATGTTCTTTTAAGAACAGAATTTTTTGAAAATATGAGTTTGTCTTTAACATTATTTTCTTTCCATTAAATATTCAGTTATTCCAGTATCATTTTTTACAAATGATTTTTTTTCAATTGAATTTCATTGGTAATCTAGCAAAATTAATTCATCATATATGTGGGATTATTTTGTTTTGTTCTATGATGTTGCTTTGATCTATAGATCTATATGCAATCCTCCTACCAATAATGCACTGTCCTTAATAGTATACATTAATAGTAAATATTGAGTAAAGTAATGTAAATACATCAATGATTTTTCTAATAGTGCTAACTATTGTAGGCCTTTACAATTTCATATAAACTTCAAAGTCAGCTTGTTGATTTCTACTTCCAAAAAGAGATCCTTCTTTTTTAGTTTGGGGCTGTATTCAATTTACATAAATACAATCTTTCTACTGGAAGGAATTACCCTTTGATTTATTGAAACTTCCACCCACAAAACTGTCACAAATCTGATTTTATTTTTATTTTTTTCAATTTCATTATTCTGGATTTTTAAAATTTTTATTTGTATGTTATGTAATACATAACAGCTATATTCATGGTAAAGAGTTAGTATACATGCATAACACATCTTAATTATTTTTACTTGTCCTTCCTTTACCCTTTTTCCCTCTTTCTCCATTTATTAGTGTCCTTCCCTTTTGCTAAAGATCTAATTCCCTGTTTCCTCTATCTATTGCTTTTACTCTTTATTTATACTGTAGGTTGTCATACAAGATATAGAAAGGAATATTTAAACCTGTGAGTACAATTTATTTTACTTACATTTTTGTCTTGGAGTGCATCCATTTTCCTGCTTTGTGTCAGAGTACTTCCTTAATATTTTACATTATTTTTAGAAGAGATTTAACACTAAGATGATTGTCAAATCTTCACAGAACTCATGTCTGAGTCTTCGTAAGTGAAATTAGAATTCACTTTTGTTATTTTACAGAGAAAAATCAGAAAAATCAAAAGCAAACAAACAAAAAACAACAAACCAACAACAAAATGAATTATTGATTTAGAATTCTTGGAGGAAGGGACACAGTATCACAGTTACTGCATATTTAAAACAATACTTGAGTAGCAATGTATGAGTGTTGGTCAGCTTTTCAGTTGTTGGGAAAAATGCCTGGCCTGTGAAAGTTAAGGGAGGAAATAAATATTATGATTTGCAGTTTCAGAAGATTTTCAGTCCTTGTCTAGGTAGCTCTCCGGCAGAAGCATCATTATGGAAGGGCATGGTGTTGGAGATCTTCCTAATTTGCCTTGAGGCAGAGAGAGACAAGAGCAACTTAGAGATGAAAAGAGTAGGGAACATAATGTACACTTTGAAAGCACACTGTCAATAACCCACTTCTTCTAACAAGGTTCACTTCCTAACACATTCAGTTGTGCACTTGTCAAGAATTAAAACATTGATGATTTTAGCAGTCATGATTCAATTATATTTCAAAAGCCCATGAGACTTTTGGTGTACATTTTACATCTAAATCATAACATTAGCCTATGGGTAGGTCCTTGTAGTTATAAACCATAACAAGTAAAAATAGCCTAGTTGAGGTTAGAGAGCTGCTCTTTAGAACTGATTTTCTTCTGTAGTTTTCACCAACAAATGGTGCACTAGATGCAATAGTATATGAAATATATTATGGAAATGAATGAGATTTAGAAATCCATCACCAAAAATGCAGAATGTAATGAATACTGGGTTAAAAACCACATAGAAATAAATTAATGCATTGTCTAAGATTGCTTATATTTCCATTCATTCAAAAAGTTTGAGAATAATATTTTCTCCAGTGGTGCTATCTCTGGGATTAAATACCCATGTTATTTTTTTGAAAATAAAGTTTTACTGCTATCATGTTTGAATGTGGCTGTTTTCTACTGTCATTCAAGTAGTCAGCAAAGATTTTAAACAGAAAAGAGAGTGCAGCTCATAGCTTGCTTTAGGAAGGAAAGGAAGCCTTGATATGTTGTAATGGATTAAACAAAAGCACCTGAAGGTAATTCAATTCCATGCATGTAGAAAAACCATTTAGATTTTGCTCAGAAAAGATAGATACAGCTACATTGGTAATACTGTTTTCCCTCAGGCCACTTACTGATGCAGGTTTCTATAGGTGCTTTGAGACTAACACTCTCAATTAATGCTTTTTGGCATGATCTTTATATTATTTATAAATTTCCTTAGGCAGGTATAGAATGTTCCCTTAAATGTGGCAATGTATCTCTCATGATTTTTTCATTCTGTTTATTTCCTGAGATTTCAGTTTTATAACAAACAGTTCCAAAATAACATTCAATGAAATAATAGTGATTTTATATGTGTTAAATACTTAGTATCCATTATATTAATCATTCTATCAATTTACTATTGCAAGTTCAACAACTCTTGGTATCTAAAAATTCAAATCAATGCTTGCTAGTGAAAAAAAGTTATATGAAAATGTATTTAGTTTTTACTAGTTAAATTTTCTCAAATCTCTTTAGCCATCAGTCTTATACATTAGTAAAAAAGGTTTAAATTGTCCACTATGGCATTAAAATAGTGTATTTTTTCAAGTGGAGGATTAAACAAAGGTCTTTAACATGTAATTAAAAATCCTATTTAGCCAGGAGTGGTGGCTCACGCCTGTAATCACAGCACTCGGGAGGCTGAGGCAGGAGGATTGTTGCAAGTTCGAGACCAACCTGAGCTACAAAGTGGGCTCAAGGCCAGCCTGAAATACATAGGGAGAACCTGTCTCAAAAAGACAAAAAAAAGAGAATCCTATTTGACACTGTATCTGGTTAAGAATTCAGCATAAAATGTAAACACTGGAAATCAAATTTTCTTGTAAGCCCTAGTGATGAAAAGAACAGTATAGCAACACCCAAAGGAATAAAAATCAAGAGTTCCAATTGGATAAGATGTAAAAAACATAGCTCAGTTCAATCTTTTCTGAATAAACTCAGGTTTAGTTTTTTTTCTTCTAGAGAGATTCAATAGCAAAACTCTAGGATAATTAATTATGAGAGTTTAAAATAAGATCACCAAATAAGTGCCAGTGTGAGTTGACTGGAAGTCACAGAGCTAAACAGGTAGGATCATGTTCTTTGAGAGAAAAATGCACAGATTTGAATCTCCCACTGCTTCAGAATGTAGCTGTGTTATCATTGACAAGTAACTGCCACTGTGTCTTAGAGTCACCTTTTGTATGGTGGGTGTGATTAGTTGATACCTACCTACTTCCTCAGGTTTTATGATTAAAGTAGTCACTGTGTTTATAGCTTTGATAAGAATTTAAGTGTCAAGTTAATGAGTACTAATAATATTTAGAAAATTATTTTAGCATTATCAATACTGTACCTATTAAAACTTACTACTTTGAAACACAATTCAAAACTTTTATTATGAGATCCGTTCCTGGTTTCTAATATGAGAAAGATATACAGCAGTAAGTTATCCAGATATTTCAACTACCATGAATTATTGTACATGTA
This sequence comes from Hydrochoerus hydrochaeris, assembly GCA_004027455.1. Lineage (NCBI taxonomy): Eukaryota > Metazoa > Chordata > Mammalia > Rodentia > Hydrochaeridae > Hydrochoerus > Hydrochoerus hydrochaeris. Next base: position 824,745 of record PVLA01000090.1, read on the forward strand.
CAACTGTAAAGGAGATCTTGTCTATAAATTTCCTTGATTATGAGAAAAATTGTGCAAATTTACTTATAGTTTTGGTATGTGCTAGAGACACAATTTTATACAAATTATATTAGCTGTAATGTCCACTTGAGGAGATCTGTATAGGAAAAATAGGGCTTGTTTTCTGTCTATTCACTTTAAGTAAGTCACTTTTCTCAGTAGTTCCCTTGATTTTCAGCTTCTATCTTTGCATGTTCAACTTGTCAATAGCATATACTAGTGCCCACAACTCAACATGCTACCATGTCAAGGAAGAGGATAATGGCTTAACTAGTAGGTTGGTACAAATTACTTCTCATATCATTGCGGGAGTAGAGTTGTGAGTTGTCCGCATGGGGATAAACCTTTTGATAGAGATTTCATATGCCTTTCCTGGATAAAATGTTTCTGTCAGTAGCCACATCAGTGAGCTTGCAGAATCTTTTACGCATCATCATGGCATCTATACCTATATTTTTAACTTTGTGATTTTTAAAGCAAAGATTCAATATATGCTATGAACCAACAAGAAATATATGGTACCATTTATTTCATGGTCACATGAAACATTTCAGACAAAGTATTGTAACAATATATGGAAAATATTTTCTCTATTAACAGTGATCATGCATGCATGTGAATATTGACTTCAGCTGTACTAACTTTGGAATTACCTGTTTTTTTTCCTGTAATTTCATGGCTTTTTTCCAAAAAAGGCATACTTCCACAAGAATTTTTCTGACAAAAGTAGAAACTGAAAATAACACCATGATTCAGCATGGTCTTTAATGGAAAACAAAAAGAGTACTCTATTGTTTGTTAATTGACCTTGATTATTAAAATATGTTGAACTGATACAATAGAATGGGGCCAAGGTAAACATGTATTGTGTATGAAATTCAATAGAGGACCAAGTTTTGTGAAAAAACCTGGTATAAAACATAGTAAGACAATTCAGGAAGGAATTCTAAAGCTCTTGATCTATGGGGAATAAATGTCTATGTTCATAACTCTAGGTAAACAACTATGATTAAACTGAGAACAAAAAAATTAACTGATAGAGGAAATTATAAATGCCAATTATAATGTTATGATCAATTAAAGAAATGAATGCCTTAGAATCTAAGCATGTTTTATTTTGTTTTGTTTTATCTGTGTGTGTCTATGTGTCTGCATAGCATGCATACTCATTTATATATATATACATATATATAGTAAAACCAAATATGTGTGTGTAACAAAGCAAAACAAAATTTATGATGCCAATTTTCTTGTTATTTATTACTTTCTGTAATTCATTACGAAAATGAATTATTTCAAATTAAAAATTAAAAGTACTCAAGTTTTTTTTTGATTAATGTAGAAAAGGGAGAGACATCATCCAATAATTGTTAAAGTCTGTTGGAAGTTTAGAATTTTCTTTCTGAGGGAACAAAGTGAGGGCATTGTTTTTATATCAGAGGTAGTCATGTGATCTGTCATTTTTTTCAGTTAAAAGATAAACATGAACAAAAGATACAGATAAAGATCCTGAATTGTCAGTGATAGACTGTACTAGATTGTGTTTTATCAACGTATTTCACATCATAGTTTGTACCTTCTTCTGCACCACAGTGATTATACTGAAAACTGTATTTCTGAGATTTCATAGTGTTAAGGGTTAAATTCTGTGAAGAAAAAAAATTCCATAGATATTTGGAAGGTGAAAGAGGCAAAGCTGTTATTCATAGTAGTATTATGAGAAGACTTGGGAAGTCTCAACTATGGGTTTTTATGAGAATGAGCTCCTGATAATTATTTCCCTTATTCTTTGCTGGCATTGAAGATTATCATCAGTAGTTTCCAGGTGGTTTTTGCATTTTCAGAGATCCTAAAGCCAAGAATCATATGTCTTTGATTTTACTTCTCCAGCACTTCCAGTGATTCACACTCCAATTATCTGTGTCAAATGCCTTTAACTTGAAATAGTTAAAATGCCATCTGTCATTGCAATTTTTAATGAATAAAGACATGGATCATTTTATCTTTTGCTGAACAGAAAGTGTTTGGAAGTTATGAATGAAAGTCATTGTATTAAATCAAAATTACACTTGAAAAGTATAAAATAAGAACACATTAGGGACAAAACCACTTCCTAAACATTTCAACACATTTTTCTTAAAAACAAAAGCATGCTATTGCATCATTATTTTAGCAAGATGTGAATTCAATTGCTTGCCTTTATTACTCATATGGAGAAAAGTATTATTTAACATTGGAATCTCACTCAATGCAAATAACTGTTAACTTGATGGTAGATACGTCTTAAATGGGATGAGATGATATTAATAGCATTTCTGTAACAGCCCCAAATTCACGTTTCTCTCCCTATTCTCTGTGTTAGATTTGTGCAAAGTAATTGGAATATCTTACTAATTGCCCATATTTATCACAACTTTTGTTCTCTCTCCTCTCTTTCTGTCTATCTTTCTCTCCTTTTCCCAATGTAACTTGCTCAAATTAAATGTATATATAATTTACATTCATTGAGTATCTTTTCATTCATTGCTCTTCATTGTATGCTCTAAATTATTCATTTCTAGAGGTCAATATAAATACATGATAACATGAATCATAAATAATTAAGAGTTATTAGAATTTTTTGCTGAAATAGTATTTTATTCTTAACTTTCAGTTTAATAATTTGGGTCAGTTAATACTTTTACACTATTATAGGCTAATCTTTACTATAACTATGTATGATATATAGATTTCTGACTTTCTGTTAAGAAATAAATTTTTCATAATCTACATGAGAGTACACTAAAGTGAAAACTGTACATCACAAATACACTTATATTTAAACTTTGGACTAGAGTGTTCAGTGTCACTGTGTTCATAACTGTGAAATGTTGTGAATACTGATATATATATATATATATATATATATATATATATATGAGTCCTTAGGCAGAGGTAAAGAATTCTATTGTACACATCACAATTGTGAACATGGACATCAGCATATTTGTGTCCTGTTTCCCTTGTCCAATGTTTCACAATGGCAAAAAAACATGGACCACAATAATATCTACATATAATGTGTTGCATTTCAGCAAAGCAAATTTGAACTCGGGGAATCTGAATCTTATTTTCGTATGGGCAGTAAATGCACTATCTTCGTCACATTTTCCTTGCTGAAATAATACTCACACTCATAATTTAAAAGAAGAAATGTTTATTTTGACTCATAGGTTCAAGTTTCAGTCCATGTCTGGCTGGCTCCAAAGCAGAAACCACATGAAAGAAGGGCCTGGTGGAGGAAAGCTGCTTGTGTCATGTAGCAAAAAGTAGAGAGGGAAAGGGAAAGTCAGGGACTGAGAGCTACCATTCCAGGTCACTCCTCCAATAACCTGCCTCCGACCAGGACACAACTCCTGACAACAAATTTTGCACATTAACTGTAGTGCCTCCATGATCAAATCAATGTCTGAACATATGAGGCATTTGAGTAATATCCCAGGTCCAAACCATAGCATTCCGCCCCTGACCTCTCAAAGACTCATGAATATCTCTTTATATAAAATGCACTTTGTCCATCTCTATAGGTCACAAAACTTTTAATGGCTCCAATATTGTTGAAAATTTCCAAGTCTAAAGTTTGTTTTGAGACTCAAATTGAGATCTTAACTGTGAGCCCCTGTAAAAATCAAAAACAAACTTAAATACCACAGACCTACTATGACAGAAGGTAAACATTCCAATTCAAAGAAATGAGAAATAGGTGGATATAAAGTAATTAAACAAAAGCAAAATCAAAGAAAGATATTGATTGGATCATGGGGACATTATATGTGCAAAATGTGTTGTTCATCTTGGTTGGAGCCAAGTCATTGGAGGAGTGACCTGGTATGGTAGATCTCCTTGGCTTCCTCCTTTCCTTCCCTTTCTACTTTCTTGCTGCTTTGAGCAGCATAGGAAACATTAAATATTGCCTCTAGCACCCAGTCCAAGCTATGAGAAAATGTGAGCTCCAAATAGCTTAAGAAGTCACATTCCTACAGCATGCCACCTGCGGACATCATGGCTTTTAGTGTGTGTGTGTGTGTGTGTGTGTGTGTGTGTGTGTGTGTGTGTTACTGCTTCTGGTTTTCCAGATAATTCATATTCCTGGCATTGCCAAATTCCTGAATTCTTCACTACATGATAGACTACATGTTCACATCTTAACACAATGCTTTCTTTAAAAAAACACCGCTTGGAATATTGACTTTCTTCTCAAACCTAGGTGGATGATGATATCAAAATCTTTTAATAATTTGAGCTGTATCAGGGATCCTATCAATCATGGCTATAGTGATCTTTGCATGCCTAGATATCTAACTGTGAGAACCAAATCCTGGGGAACCATTTCTCTAGATGTTCCTTCTCAAGCGAGCCCAGGAGTTTTCTTCTATAGTTTTGTGTCTATGAGCACGCAACACATGAGGCATTGTAGATTTCTAAGATGCCCTTAAAGTATTACTTATTGATCTGATGGAAAATACTTGGCATAACATTTTTAGCACCCAGGCTCTTCTGTGACTGAACATTGAAGGCACTTCCTTCATGGGGAAACTGAATTATTTTAAATAGGCATTTTGTTTCTGATTATCAGTTCACAAACTTATATCCATATTAGAGGCTGAATACGAGGTTGCCTTAAAATTTCTTCTACCAGAATAATTAGTCCATGGTTCTTAATCTCAGGCTTTCACAAGACTCAGAACGTGAGAAAAATAGAGACAACATTTCTATCAGAGAATAATGCGTGGTTTTGAGTTCAAATGACAAGGGAGTCCTTGATCCCAACTAAAATCTCCTGAGCTTGGTCTTTACCATCCGCATTTCTGTCAATATTTTGGTTTTCTGAAGTTGCTCCACAACCTTCCATCAAGCTTAGTTTACAGCATTCCAGAATTTCACTAGTTACCATCTTCATATCTTTTCAAATTCCTCCCAAAAACCTGTTCCAAAAGTTTCTGAACCATACAGTCAATTATATACATGACAGCAACTCTAGTTTTGGTATTGAAATTTGTCTTTCTTATTTCATGACTGACACAAAAATTCTAACATTCACAATTTAAAGGAGAAAAGGTTTTTGTTGGCTAACGGTTTCAGAACATTTAGTACATGATTGGATGGTGACAATACAAAAATTGCATGTTGGCAAGAAAATTGTTCATGTCATAATAGAAAGCAATGATAGAAGAGAAAGGCCAGGGACCAAGACAAACCATTCCATTCAGTACGATGCAACACAATCTAACTCCAATGTAAAAATATGAGATTTTAGGGGACTTCTTTAATCTAAACCACAACATACACTTTCCCAACTGTTCAACTGATGAAAACAGTCTGTTTTGGACTGGTAAATTTGTCTTTAGGTCCAATCATAGACATTATTTATCTTTATTTTCCAAAGCTATTAACTTATACAATTATGCATAAAGAAATAATAGGAACAAAGAATATGTCTTTGCTCAAAAAATGTACAGACATATGAGGGCCATTATGTATTTTGTCTCAACTGACTCTTTTTGTGGTCTGATAATAATCTCTTCATCAAGAATTATTTCCCACTGCCTAGAAGATGAATTATCAGTGCAATGTCTCCATGCGTATTTTGCTTTATGTCTTTTATACACTAAAAATATTTAATAAAATGGTCCCATAATATTAAACAATGTGATCTATCAGTAATAAACTCAATAAGAAAAGAATAGCTGTGTCATTTATTCACTGAATGCAGAAAACAAAACAGAGAAAGTAAAAGAATTTAATCATGATTCACATTTTTTGAGAATCCTACTGCTGATATCTAGGTGTAAAAATTCCCTTCTCATGGAACCAAGCATATCTTGGGATACTTTTTATCCCAAGAATGCAAGTAATACAGTATGGAGCAAGGATATCACAGAGCAAACCTGTGTTTCTTAGTCAATGAAAGTGTGATTAAGGAGGGATCATACCATATCCAAGTCTTGTTTAGAAATAACATAAAAGAGGTGGATTTTTAATTGGTCCTGAAAAAAAGAAATGGAGAAATAGAAAGAGGGAGATAGACAAGGAGAAAACAGGTAAGTATACACATACTGTATGTCAAATATATACTTGAATGCATGCTTAATCACACATACACAAAAACACTACTATATTTTACTTGCCTGAATTCTATGATAAATTTGATTTAAGTGAGAACTACCTTGGCTGTCTCCACTACCTTACCATTTTATGATTTTGGACAATAAAAGATGTGGAGGCAGGAAATATTTTCAAATTATAATTAAAAATAAGTAACTGTAATGCATTACCTACCACTAATCCTTAGAAAAATTGACAGAGGGAGAATGCTTATTTTAGTCCCATTATCAGTTAGTCCTCTGATAGATAATTTATAGGCAATCATAGTGTTACTCCAGAAATGTAAGCTTTTACTTTATGATTTGTTTTACTGTTTTGTAAAGTGTTTACAAATAGTATGTGGTATGAAATCAGGAGTATCAGAGAAGAATGAGAGAGAAAATTTTTAAAAAGACAAATATAGCAAGGAGAGTTAAGGAACACTGAGCTTAATTTTGAATTCGGAACTAACTCAGTGTGAGGCAGTTAGAAATGAAAGCTGTAACTTCTGGAGTCCAGAAGTACATGCAACCCAAAGAAGAAAATCAGACCAGAGCTCTGGTAGGCAGTCAGGCAGGAAGTCTAGTAAAAAGAGAAACAATGAAATAAAGTTCAAATTCATGCATTCAAGTGTTGCTGAGAAGCTCAATCAAAAATCAAAGAAGATTTTATGGTCAAAGTTGAAGGCAGTTTGAGATGTGGAGACCAATGAATTAGTAAAAAAAAGAAATATAATTAACGAGGGATAATCAAACAAGAAAAGAAATAGCTTCTTTTTTGATCTTACTGTTTTAGGTATCTCTGGGTCTTAGAAAAATCCTCACTCCCTGTAAACTCACTTTACAAAGGGAATAAAACTTGGCCATATCTCTCACCTGCCATGCTCATATTTCATTTTAAGACAGTAAAATTTGGAATGTCTTGTCAAGTATATTTTTAAAGATAATAGAGAGCCCTACCTATAGAAAAGGCAGTGTCATAGAGTCACATGCTCTCTCCCTGCTCAGTCACAGCAAAGAAACTATCTTTTGTTCCTTGCAAAATAAAGAAAAATGATATTCTGTAGTATGTAACATTTTTATAAATCATAATTCATATTTTATCTAAATAGGAATTCAAATCATAACACAAGGGTATTGTACCATCAGCTAGATTTGTCATTTAAAATCAGGTCTGAAGATTTCTTTTAAAAAGCAAGAAAAACTATATTGACACCAACCGTTAGGATCTCAGATATCCCGTCATGACAAATACTGGTCAGGAAGGTATTTCTTAGTCTGTAGCTTAGGGCTTGTGTAAAAAGAGGAACATTCCCAAGAATCAGAACATGGAAAAGAAGAGTCTGTACTTATTATGAACTTATCTAGTTACTATAACAATTGTTATTTAAGGGAAATAATTGATATTTGGTAGTGTAAAAACAACAAAAACTGCCATGTGGTCAAATGGGCCAACTTGAGTTCATTTTTGCATGCTGTGAAACTTATTTATCTCAGTCTTCAAAAAATAACAAAAGCAAATTGCTAACTTACAGTTACTGCACAAATGCCTGTACAAAAACTCTTACCTTGTTTTTCTCCCATCTCTAGAAAATGCACCAAATGTGACTCACATGGAGATTAGAATTAAGAAAAACATAAACATTATTCCAATGTTTTTGCATGTCTGTTTTAAGAGAATATTTTGTCCACAATTTTATTGTTTTCTTCATTTTCAAAAGTTTAGAGTACGAAAGCTTATCTTGCTTTTTAGAGAAGGAAAGCTTGCCTTGATGACAGATGATAAATGGGAAGAGAATTTATTCAAAGCTTCTGAGAGAGAAAGAGTAGTAAAACTGATGTTGAGTTTCACAATTATTTCATTAAAAGGCCTTGTTTCTCATTGTTTGAAATAATACCTCATATAGAAGTACAACTAACAGGAACAAATTCTAAATGTTTTGTACAGATCTCAAAATGCAGGTAAATCTTTGTCATTTATTCTAGATGGCTAATTCTTTTGCTCCCAAATTTCTAAAGATTTTCTACTTTAAATTACGTAGCCATTACATATATTTATAAAAGTTTTCAATGAAGTGGTTTTATAGCTTTTCCTAGTTACTGTCAGTTGACAATCAGTCTCAGCTGGATGGAAGAGTATCCAGGGAAGTTATGTGATGGGTAGATCCCACACAACTGAAGCAAACACGATTTTCCCTTCCAAATACACATACATTATGGAATTCTTTGACTAAGGAGCTGTATAGGAGGGTAACATTGAGGTCTAGAATAAAAAGGACAAAGAATTAAAATATAGGCCAAGGTAGAATATTTTTAATGCAAAAGGTAACCCAAAATTTATAACAAGGTGTTAGGGGAATAAAAAAGGTAGACACATTACATATTATTATCTTAAAATATTTACTCAGAGTATAAGATATGTGCATAAAATTCTCCACTTGGTATTACCGCAAACTTTCCTTTTTGATGAACTAAAAGACCAGGGAGACAATATAATATTTATACATATGAGTCTGATTTATTTCATGAATGAGCGTGGTCTCAGGTTGCTTCCAATTACCTATAAAAGTCTAATTTATCCTTCTTTATGGCTGAGTAGTATTCCATTACATAAAAATACCACATATTTATATTCCTTCCTTTATGGTGGGCATTTGTGTTGTTTCAAAGGTTTAGATATTACAAATTTTGCTGCTATAAACATGAGTGCACATATATCATGTTGGTATGATGTTTTTAATTCTGGGAAGGTAGCCAGAAGGGGAATTGCTGGATCAAATGGATTTCTAATCATAGTTTTTGAGGAATCTCCTTGATTATTTCCACAATAGCTGTACCATTCTACACTCCCACCAACAGTGGAGAAGTGTTCCTTCTCCATCCCAGCCCCATCAGCATTTGTATTTGTTGATTTCTTGATAACAGCCATTCTTTCCAGGCTGACAAGGAATCTCAGCATTGTTAAAACTTGCACATCTCTAATGACCAATGACATTGAAAATTTTTAATAAATTTAATTGTTATTTGTATTTCTTCATTTGAAAAGTACATCTGGGAAGTACAGATGCCAATTTTTGGATTCGGTCTTTGAACTTGAGGAATCAGATTTTTTTTCAGTTCTTTATATGATTTATATAGAAGTCCTTTGTCTGGAGAATAATTGGCTAAAATTTTCTCCACTTTGCAGGTTGTTGTTTCACTCTGTTGGTGACTTTTTGATGTGCAAAAGCTGCTTAATAAGATTAAGTCCCAGTTATTGATTTTTTGAAGTATTTTCTACTTCGTTTTGGTTTTGTTCATGAAATCTCTGCCTACCTCTATGTCTTCAAGATTTCTACCTACTTTCTCATACAGTAGATTGAGTGTTTATATTTTCATATTCAAAATTTTTGATCCATTTTGATTTTAGTTTAGTATATGGGTATAGTTTTAATTTTTGTCATATAGACAGATAGTTTTACTAGCATCCTTATTTAAAGAGGCTGTCTTTCTTCCAGTGAATATGTTTGACAACTTTGTTTTAGGTAAAATGTATGAGGGTGTCTGCATCTTCTAATCTGTCCCACTGATGCTCACTTCTGTTTTTGTTTGTTTGTTTGTTTGGTTTTTTGCCAGTACCACCTTAACTTTTTCACAATAGTTTTGTAGTATAATTTCAAGTCAGGGATTAAGGTAGAACGTTTTCAATTGACTACAAGAGAAATTATAAAGTTAGAAGAAAATTTGGGCACAGAGCCTTATATTAAATGGAAACTCACATGGCCAGACTAGACTGGAGGACACCTTAGAAACCTAAGATCTAATTCCAGCAGATCTGGAATCTTTACAAGCAAAAGCCAAAAGCAATTGCTTGCAACGCACTCAGAAAAGGGTTGTATTTTCTAGTAACTTGAAGCCAGAACATCTCTGCATTAGATTGGTCAGTAATTATCAGGTAGGACTATTATAATAAAACAACTGGCTCATTAACATCATGGTGTCCCTTCCGATGGTAGAGCGTGGCAAGACAAGATATTCTCATATACTGACTAAAATTCTATGATACAGCTAAAAGTATGAACCTATTACATAACATTCAGTGATTTTCCTTGCTATGAATAATGCATTTTCTGCAGCTTTCTAAAAACTGGCTGACTAATAAAATATTAGTCTCCACTGTTGCTTAAGAAATGTTATGGTTTGGGTCTGGTTGTGCTGCTAAAGACTCACGTGGTCATGGGGGGATGAACTTTTCCCAGGTTACTGAATCAAGAGTTTGTGATTGATTAATGGTCTAATTCTGGGATTAAGGGAATGTATAGCCTAAAAGTATAAAGGGCAGAAAAGGATTGCTCTTTTCTCCGTTTTGTTGCTTTTGGTTTCTTCTGCTGCCATGTACTGTTGCCCCTCTGCCATTCCATCCTGTCTTAAATCCAGTCAGTTATGGAATGAAACCTCCACAAACTACAACCTAAAAGATGTTTCCTCCTTTAAATTTGGGCATGGAATATTTTGTCTCAGCAAAGAGAAAATTAACTAAGACAGACTTTGATTCCAGGAAAAATGGGTCATTGCTGTGATTATTATGAAATACCTCCTATAAATCAGCACACTATGACACTGTATTTCTGTGATCCTTTATTTATTGTCTACTAATTTTGATATTTTGTACAAGACTAGAATGATCTCAGTGAGTATAAAATTTTACATGTCCAATAACTAGTTGAATATTATATCTACATAAACCTTTTAGTCTAACATCTCAGGATCTAAATAGATTGACATCAGCCTCTGCTCAGAGTAACCAGCATCATATTCACTGAAAATAATTATTTAGCATTCATTATGTACCAGAACCATTTACATAACCTCTCTAGTCATCATAACAATCCTTTAATTCAGGATATATTATTGTTGCCATTTTATCAACAGGGACATAGCAACATTACAAATCTTACTACCCCAAACCATGTATATAATTTATAATCCAACTGAGATACAAATGAGGTCAGTTTGCTTTGGAAGCTAGATGATGGGCTGGAACAGATTTAAACACTCAAGAAATGCTTTATAATACTTTCATATATTTACCTCATTTTGTAAAATATTGAGAATGGAAGAGGACAATAAAAATTAGTCTTTATAAACAAAGTTATGTCTAGATAGTTTTATTTTGAAATATAAAAAGTTTGTGCAAATATAGGTAGAAAATAGACCAAGAATTTGTTTCCAGGGACTGAGGAGGCAAATTTCATTTTGTGCTATATTTACTATAGTTCAAACTAAAATTCTCAGAATGCCAGTGGTTTCTGTTAGGAAAACTAGCTTTTCAAAAATGAAATTTACTTTGGAATATCTTATGCTTTAGGCCTAAATTGTCCACCAAAAGTGTTACATGTATGGAAGGTAATTGGAATGTAGGACATTGTACTATTCAGCAGCAGATTAATATATTGAGGGTTTCGCAGCCGAATGTGCTATTAGGAGGCAGGACCCTGATGGTAGAGGTAAGACAATGGACGTTTGCCTTAGGAGGGTGTACATTTCAATCTACATCTTCCTCTCTCTCTGCTTAATGCTCACCATGAGTAAAACAACTTTTTTTTCTGTCAGGCCATTCTGCCAGACTGTTTCTATCTAGGAGACATCCAAACATGAACTGAAACCACTAAAACAAATGATCTTTCTCATTTATTAATTTGTGGGTGAAAGGTATGTTTTCCTAGCAATAGGAAAGTATATTAATACAGAATCCATCTCCCTAGATATAATCAGGATAAACTTTCTTCACTAGATGAAAACAGATATGCCTGAGATCTAGTACACTTAAAGTATCTTCTCTAAAGAGTTTCTCTTAATTCTCCTGATTCCACAGGTATATACACCCTGAATTCTTCCTATGTTTATGTTTTATTAATCCAGATTACAACTTCACTCACTTCAATTTTTCTTGGGCTCTTTTATGCAGAGCACACATACAGTTCCTTCCTCTTCTGTCCAATTAGAAATTCTCTGTAAACTCCCTTTCACTTGACCTTCACTGAAGCTTGGTTCCTTAAAAGCACAGTCAACCTCTTTTCAAAAATTCAGTTTTAGACCACTTTAACTAGGCTACTTTCTGAGTACAAACATGCAGATGCCCTTATTTTAGGATTCCTGTAGCAGATGCCCTTTTACCATGCCTTCTCTAGTCCAAATAATTTGAATGTAGATAAGCTAGCGACTTCTTGTATGCTTTTTTTAATAATCAAATTTAGAAACCCTATTTTCTTGCTGTTCAGTGGGACTTGATTTCCTTCATGCACTAGTGTGGACTTACTCAAGCACTTTCCTCTTGTGAACTCTGCCTAGAACTCCTTTTCACTTGGCCCTCATTTGAGGACCACAAATGAACATGTAAAGGACCTCTGTGATTCTCTTTCTTGAAATCAGATGTAGAACTGTCCTTCACTAGGCATTCTCTAGGTACTAATTTGGGAAGTGCACATATGTTGCTGAGTTTTATCTACATGTCATATGTGTAGAAGACACAATACAGAGCACAACCAGTGTTCTTTCACATTACAGAAAGCTAGAATTTGTTGCACAGTAAATCTAGATGACTTTTTGAACTGAAAGGATATAGCATTACTTATTATTATATTCCTAAGATTGTTTGAATATTTATTCAAACATTTTGTCAGTATGCTTTTAGACAATTATTTCATCCATGAAAGAATGGATTTCATAGTTTGAGGAACAATCTTCTTCATTATTTAAATCTAACATCAATTACTACTTCATTATGAAAATTAGAGGTTTAGATCTTTCTTGCTTGCTTAAGAACCAACCCGTTTGCTCTTTCTGCTTTGGGAACATTCAAAAATGCAATGGAAGATGTCTGAAATTCAAAACCTAGGACATAATTTCTAGTTGACTTTTGGATTTTATTAGAAAGCAAAATTTTTTAACAAAAAATGAAAAGTACCAATAGCTAATACACTGTATCATTATCTTCAAAGGTTTAACTCAGAGTACAAAACACAAACCAAAAAGTTTCTAACAGAAATAGATAGTAACAGAAAATGTTCAAAGATCTAAGATAAACTAGTATCATAAAAGAAGCAAATTAGCATATATAACAATATAATTTGGAATAGTATATGAACTTCTTCCTGATTCCTACTTTTTTCTATTTTGTTCATTAATGAATATTTATATGTATTTTGCATTTCTCATATTAGAAAATCAGCTTTGTCTTTAACTTATTTCACTAAACATTATATCTCAAATTGCAGCCATTTATGTATGAAAACCTCAAGTTTATCATCTTTTATGACAGAGTAGTATTCAATTGTGTGTAAATACCATATTTTCCTTATACATTCATCAGTTGAGGAACATATACACTGTTTTAAAGATCCAGGTATTATAAATTGTGCTGTTATAAACATGAATATGCACATAACCCAGTAATTTGATGATTTTAACTCTTTTGGAGGGCTAATTAGGTCAAATGGATCAAATGAAATTTTTATTTTTTAAGGAATCTCCACAATGACTTTTGTAGTGAATATATTAGTTTTGAATAACTTAAAATTTACACAAATGACAATGACTTATAAACAAAAATGATGAAAAGAAACACATTTCAATGTCTGAATTACCAAACATCATTGGAATTATGAGCATATAGTTTGGTGTTATAGTGATAGAAATTCTCATGTAAAACAGTCAAGGATTTATAAACTTGGTCTAGATTATAAAACGTGGAACAAGGCACATCAGCGACAGAGTTGAGGACCTGTTGTAAATCGTGCAATCTTGCAATTGCTGTGGAAAAATGCAAATGGACAGTTCGGCAAAAAGAGAAAAGGAATGAAAATTCTTAGGGACAGTGAATGAAAACTAGATGTTTCCCCAAGAGACCAATGATTCACCACTGTTCTACCACGTGGATTGGTATCTGTGCAAGACCATCAAAACAAGAAGGGCTGACCTGAAATAACATCGCTAGTGCAAGTCCAATCGTTCTTGGTTGAAGGCATTTTTTGCCTTTTACTTCGTTTAAAAATGCATTTTTGACGCAAGTATATATTTGTTACAAAGGTAAAAGAATTTGTTTAGCTGATGATAATGTTGAAAGTCATTTTCTTTCTGAGTGAAAGTAAGTCTGTGCCTCCAAAAATATTTCTATGTGCTGCATTAGAGAACACACAAGTTATAGAAAAATCACAGCCCTGTCAAGCAGACAAGCAAACTGGAAATGCAAAACAATATTACTCCAAGGATGCTATTTGGTCTTATTACATAATGATTTCCTCCATATTAAAGGCAGCAACACATGTTCCCTAATTCTAACTATAATAGGAAAAGGCTCTCCTTACACAAGTTCTAATCAGTTCTTAATTTCTATGAATTTCCTTGTTAGCAGTCCAAGAAAACTCACCTCTCTCCTCATAGGAATATCACCAGGATCGTCCACTCTAGATACATGAGTAGGAGAACATTACTGAGGTACTATGTTTTGTGGGCACCACTTCATGTCTGGAGTTGAAACACAGCTAGAAGTGCTGCAATTTTGTATCCACCACCAAAGCAAGTGCTAGGAAGCTCAGAGTAAAGCCAGGGATGATGCATGTTCACAAATATTTAAGAAGACTGTCCCCACACTTCCATTGTTGTGCAAGTTGAGTCACTGTAAGCAGCACCCACAGAACCAGCTTTAGTTCTACACTGCTTCACTGTGATATTATCATTACTAAAAATTTGGTAACTTCAACAGTTCCATGTCATTCTTGTTTACTGATACAGTAATACCTCTGCTGACCCAAAGTTTATTTTCCATTTATTTATTACAATATTTTTAAATTTTATATTTATTTATTTATTTGGTACTGGGAATCGACCTCAGGACATTGTGATTGCCAAGCAGGTGCTGCATCTTGAGTTAAATGCATGGTCCCACAAGGTTTCTTTTGAGTTTAAATTTTGTGTTTGTTTCCTTTCTTTAGTTTCTATTAGCTATTTCTTTAGCTATTACAGGGGAGAGATTAAGAAAGAATATAGAGTATACAGGAAAAATGATTTTTCCACTATCACGATCAGCTACAGTTACTGTCTTGCCTCCTTCAATTATAATCCATCATTTTATTGTTAATATAAAGTCATTAATCTCAAAAAATCCCATTATGTTTGAATTATTTAGTTACACAGAAGATGTTTTCAGCTTCAACCTGTTTTTCTTGGAATACCATGCTTCGCACTGTTTTTTAAGTACCTAATGCAGTTTTTTCATGTCATATTTTCTGACCTCCCTTGCAGCAGATGAGGTCATATTGAAAGAAGTGATGCATTCCAGTTTACATATTCAAGCCATCAAAATATCTCTTGGAGCATCATCCACTTTCTTCATTTAGCTATAAGAAAACCCAGAAGATGATCCTGAGGCGCTGTGAGCTAATACTGCTATATGAAGTTTGTATTCTGTATCACTCTGTGAAAGAATGCCAACTAAACACCTCAGTGAAACTATTGCAAAAATGGACACTAGATTTGTATTACATTAAGCCACTAAGACATAGGGGAAGGTAGTTATGTCAGCTAAACCTTCTGGTCTACTTACTGACTTAAGCCTTAATTATTATTCTAAATTCCTTCCTACTGCTCTCTAGCCTTGATCACTTATAAAAGGCTTTTAAATCTGTGGAACCTCAGATGAGATTGGAGTCTGTTTCTACACATATTTTTATAGTGAATAGCCTACAATAAGCATGTTTTTATCATTAGTAAGTTTTATTGGTACAGTTTAAAAACATATTGATCACATTCAGCATATGGAATTTATATCCCTACATGATATACTCTGAGTTTTATTTTTTTTACTGATTCTTCTCCCCTTTCTGTCCCTCTTCCCCTTCGCATTTGCAAAATCTTTGTTTCCATTTTATCTTTCTTTTATCATGTTTTTCTTGTCTCTTGCTCCTTTTCCCCTCCCCCATCTTGTGCTCCTTCCCATTTGAACATTTTATTCCTATTTTGCATTATTACACATTTTTGTCCACATTTACACTTTCAGTTTCTCACACAAAAAGCAATATGATATTTATATATTAACTTATTTATTTCATTTAAGAGTATGGTTTGCAGATGCACCCATTTACCTATAAATGTCTCAAGTTTATCTTTTTTACAGCTGAGTAGTACTCCAGAAATCACCAACAGAGTAAAGAGACAACACAAACTTGGAAAAATCATTTTTCTAGTGGTTTCTCAGATAAAAGATTGATAGATAGAACATATAAAGCACTGAAAACACTCAAAAGCTCAAAATTTAAAGATTCAATCCTAAAATAGCCATCTGAGATGAATACATGCTTCTTGGATGAAGAATTACAAATAGAAAATAAATATGTCAAAAAATGTCAACATCACTGGTCAATTGAGAGATGCAAATCAAAATAACACCAAGATTCCATATCACTCCAGAAAAAATGGTTATTAGCAAGAAATCAACCAATAATAAATGCTGGTGAGCCTGTGTGTAAAAAGGAACCTTACTACTCTTGGTGGGAATGTAGATTTGTGCAACCACTATGGGAAAGTTTGTGAACATTCTTTAAAACTCTAGAACTAGCCATGGGTTTAGCTCAGCAGTACAAGTACTAGGTTGGCAAGTGCAAGGTCATGAGTTCAATCCCCATTACAAAAAAGCAAAACAAAACAAAACAAGCAAAACTAGAACTAGATGGTTTCATTTGACCCATCTATTCTCCTTTCTGGTACCTTCCCAAAAGAATTAAAATCAAAGTACAACAATATTATATGCACGTCAATGTTTATAACAGTCCAGTTTGTAACTTTATTTTTTGAGACAGGGTTTCCGAGTGTAATTCAGGATAACCTTGAACTCACTAGGTAGCACAAACTGGCCTTGAACTCACGGCAATCCTCCTACCTCAGTCTCTTGAGTGCTGGAATTGCAGGTATGCACCCCCAGGGCATGTTAGTTTCTCTAAATATTGGGAAAACCCAAATGCTTATCAATTGACAAATGGATAATGAAGATGTGACATTTTTTTCTACACACTATTTTTCCCCTGAGGATATTATGTGGCTAATTTATGCCTTTCCTGACAACTATGTCTTCATTAACTAGCTGTAAATCATACAACTTTTGGAGATAAATACATCACCAATTATTTGGAAAAAGTAAAACAAAGTCTCTCTGGAATATTATTCTTTAAATGCCAAAGCTTGATTAAATGAAATTAACATGATAAATAAGATTCCATATGCATTCAGAATGAAAGTGCTATAAACAAATGATGGCAAAAATATTCACTTATAGTATTAAATCTATAAAGAAAAAAGTATTGGAATTATCAGAGATTATTATGTCCAAAAATAAAAACAGTATAAAATCTGACTATCTTAGATTTTATTACTATTCGACAATATTTTTCTCCCTTTTCCATAAATGGCTGGATTTATGAAATTTGCTCTATATATTTGTGCAATATGGCTGCAAATGATTGATGATGCCTCCTCACAAAGAATACACTTCCATATCGTCATCCAAATGATTCTACACATTGCTGTTTGCTTTACTTGCCCAATAAAATATGAGTAAAAGTAAAAATTGGGCAGCTCTAAATCTGAATCTAAGAAGCATTGAGTGTCTTTACCCTGCTTTTGGGGAATTTATATTTCTTCCATGAGAATATGTCCTAGGCTGACACAGGCCCTTCAACAGGTGTTCCAGAGTGAGGCACATGAGATGATATGTAAATCTGAACCAGAACTTGAAGCAGAACTTTCTCTAATCACAGAAGTATTGTATTCTGTATCAGCTAAATTGCTCACTTTGATATGATTTAAATGTTTTATATATGATTTGCATGTAATCATATATATGTATATTTACTACATATCATAATGATGATAGTGAGGTGAATAGTATAATCAAACACCCTAATATAGTTTAACAATTATCTTACCCATATTCTTATTTTGTTCATAGAATTGAGATATTTTAGGGTGAATTATAGAAAAAATCATTCTATTAATAGTTATGTGTTCCACTGCTCCACTGTTGGTGGGAATGTAGACTGGTGCAACCATTATGGAAATCCATATGGAGAATTCTCAGAAGACTTGGATTGGAAGCCCCATTCAGTCCAGCTATTCCCTTCCTGGGTATTTTCCCAGAAGAACTGAAAAGTTCATATCACAGTGATATATGTGTACCTATGTTCATAGTGGTACAATTTGTGACAGCCAAATCTTTGAGACAACCAAGATGCCCATCTACTTCAGCGTGGATGAAAAAGATGTGGTATTATTTACAATGGAATATCACTCAGCTATAAAATAGTATGATATTGAGGCCTTCAGGGTAAATGGAGACAACTTTGGATTATCCTCATTAGTGAAATAAATAAGAATCATATTTATAAATATCACATTGTGTCTCTAGTGTAAAAAGTAAATAAGAACTACAAGTGTAATAAAACCAAAATATGTATTTGCTATTGCAAAAAAGAGAGGAAAAGAAAGTGCTCTAAGGGATATAACTGCGTGTATGTTTGAGTGTGTAAAATAGGTGACCATATTGCTGAATCTTTGTTGGATCTTTGAGCAGAACTGTTTACAGTCTCACTGTTTGAATGTCTACTATGTATCCTTTAACTTTGTAACTTGAACAACTACATCCAAGATGACAATATGTAATTTATCAAGTAGTGATTTCTTAGTGGGTTTTTTCTTTTTTCACTTTCTTTCTTTTTTCTTTCTTTCTTTCTTTCTTTCTTTCTTTCTTTCTTTCTTTCTTTCTTTTAGAATTCTGTATTGTTGCTACCCTTTTTCCTGTTTTGCTTTTTTTCTTCTCCTTAAATAAAATTTTGAAAATGTATAATTGCTATTACAAAAAAGAGGATATAGGAAGTGTTATAAAAGATATAACTACATGTATATTTAAGTGTGTAGGATTGATAACCATATTTGTAAGTTCTTTTTGGATTATTGAACAGATCTGTTTGTAGTCTCACTGCTTGAGTGTCCACTTTGTGTGGTTTAATTTTGTACCTTGAACAACTGTTTATAAATATGCGATTAATCAACTAGTGATTTCTTACTGTTTATCTTTTTTTTGAAATTCTGTAATATTTCTACACTTTTTCTGGTTAAAAAAATAGTTATGTGTTCCAAAGTGGAGAAAAATACTCCATTTCTGTGTGCTACTAGGCATTAAGTAAAGGATAATCATGGCCAGGATCATGTTTACATAAACTCCAACTTTTGGAATAAAACTCTCTTAAATGGGAGTATTCTACAATTGTGATTTTAAGAGGAAAAAGTTAGAAATCAATTTAAATAAACATGTTTACAGTTATAACTAATTCAGTGTTCTGAGCATGAAAATCCACTTTTCCAATGCTTAACATAGATAAATAAAATGTGCAAACACATGTGTATTCTGAAATACATGTGAATGAATATCTGGATGCTTGTTGTTTCTGAGCTAGGTTGCTGGAATATGGTTGGAAATGTTTATTGGATCTTCCCTTTAAACAGTTTCAGCTTAATCTGGTGAGAATCTGAACAATCAAGTTCTCAATCTGAAAATAAATACCTTTCTGGAAAACCTTCAGGAAAAGGGAAGAAAATTTGATGACCCAAATTTTGTGCACAGAGCATTGCTGAACAGTGATTTTTCTCTGGAAGAGTAATTCATCCAAACCCTAATTATACTATATCATTTACACTGAAGGACACTGGATGACTGGTTCCTATTTCTTCTCGCACCAGTCCTCTTACTCCAACTTAGTAAAACCTATCTTCCTGTAATCAAATGCTTGTTTTCCTAACTGGGGAAAGAGATAATCATGGATAAAATAATACCATATTATAAACAGAAAATTAGACTAGATATTTTAAGTTAATGGAAATTAAGAAATGAGATGGCAATGAATTTCTGTTATGTTAGAAATTCAAGTCCCATTCAATGAAAAACTTTAGGAAGCTTTCAAGCCATGCTTATTTACACCAATTCTCTTTTTGCTACATGGCTTCCTGGATCCACCTAGAATATTTTACAACTCCCAGAAACTCCTGATGTTCCTAGGGATTCTATGAAATTGAGGGATTCTACTGATATTGAAATATCATTTACTTCTTAGGGAATTTAATTTCAGTTAGCAGAATATCTGTCAATACATGTATGATGAAAAAAATAAATGATCCTCAATGTTTATATGACACATCACTAACATATTTGCTTCTATATGGGTCTTCTCATTTTAGCACAAGGCTCTCAAAGGTAGTTGAATTGTTTTGTTTATTTATTTATTGACATTTAATGATGTTATACCATAGACTAACTGTAGTTCTTAGAAAGTTTGAGATTACTTTGACGATTATTCTGTAAAAAATATTGTATAATTAATGGAAAGACTGATGATAATTTCTGATCTAGAGATGTCTTAAGGTGCAGGTCTCACTGAAGTGATCTGGTACTGGAAGACTTCAAGTAATCATGGTGTAGTAGGGATAGTAAAAACATATTAAGCTGATTTTACATCATCTCGTTTTTCCATCATTCCTGTAGAAGGAACAGCCTCATTGCTCATGGCTCCTAGAGAAACTCTAGAATTTCCCAAGCCAAGGACATGTCAGGCATTGGTATATTCAGCCCATAAAAATGATTAGGAACACAACATATGAGCAAATGAGAGAAACCACATTCCTGCTCTGTACTAGTTCTAAATGATGAAGTATTCCAAGATAACCTTGATCCACACAGTTTCACCTACATCACCTACATGTTAGAAGGACAGGCAGAAATAGAACAAATCCAAGGGGGACCCAGTCTCAGAAGGTAGCAGTTATATATGAGTATTTCTATATTCCTAAAACTTGTCCTATCCCCTAAAATTAAAGGCAGTACACATATGAAAGTGAGGCAGATAGAATATGCTAAGTGCAGACACCATCAATACCCACACATATCCACCCCAACACACACAAAGTTAACTGAAAGGAGAAAGAGAAAAGAGAAAAACCAACCACAATCCATACCTTCCCAGGGCTCCTTAAACAAAAAATCATAGGAGAGGAGTTAGATATGTGCCAAGAAAGGAGCAAGGCCTGCACTGTGAGGGGAGTTCCAACCCACTGGCTCTGGCCTGGGGAGAGTTTTGGACCATCATTCACGGTGCTTGGGTTCCAGCCCAGCCCCCTAGGACACTGGACTAGCCATGAGAGGTTTTGCTGGCTTGAACGGACCATGCCCAATGACCTTCATTCAATGAGGGAAGTCAGACCTGTGCCCAGGGGGGAGACAAGGCCCTGGAATTCTGGGAGCCAAGGTTGCAGGAGGTGATTACCAAAAGACCCGGGGAAAATTTTAGAACAACACTTGAAACACAGAAATATAAGAAAATGACTAAACAAAAGATCAAAATGCAATCTCAAACCTCCAGCCTATCCCAAGAAAGCCTGGGAGTCATGTACATAGAAGAAAATACAGTCATACACCTGAAATACCTGAAATGATATCAACTGAAATAAAGAAGCAAGTAGGGGAAGCTATGAATGAATTTAAATCAGAAATAATTGCCCAATAAAAGAAGAAATGATAAAAGCAGTGAAAGAAATATTGAAAGCATCTAAAAAAGACACATCTAAAAATTAGAGGAACAAAGCAAACAGATTCCTTGAATGAACAGTATAAGTAACAAACAGAATACATGAAGCAGATTCAAAGAGATATACAGGAAATCAAAAATTCTATTGAAAGTTGCCGAAACTGCCTTAACAAAAGTGAAGATAGAATTCCAGACCTCGAAGATAAGATTGCAGCAAGTGAAGAGGAAAAGAAATATCTTTTAAAAATAACAAGGAATCAGGAAATAAAAATTCAAGTGCTGCAAGATGATGCAAAGGAAAACAGCATAAGATTAATAGGGCTAAATGAATAAAAAAGGGACAACACAAATGAACTCAGAGGCTATTTACAGAAGTAATAGCTGAAAATATGCCAAACATGAGAATGGAAACTGACATACATATTAGTGAATCATATAGCACTCCAAACAGCCATAACCAAAATAAAACTACACCCAGACATATAATAATCACTATCCCAGCAATCCAAAATAAAAACAGAATATTAAAAGCTGTAAGATAGAAAAGACAGATGACCTATAAAGGAAAATCTATCAGAATCACAGTAAACTTCTCATCACAAACAATGAATTCAAGAAAAGCATGGAGCAAAATATTTCAGATCCTAAAGGAAAATGATTTCCAACTCTGCCTGATGTACCCTGCAAAACTGTCCTTCAAAATGGATGAAGAAATAAGATACTTCCATGACAAAGAAATGCAGAAGAACTTCATGATCACCAAAACAACCCTGCAAAGAATACTGAAAGACATTCTAGATACACATAGGAAAACCACTAAGCAAGGCAGACAATTCAACAGAATGGAAAGTTAAGATACAACATCAACAAGATAACATGTCAACAATAAAATTATATGTAACAGTTATAACCATTAATGTAATTGGCCTCAATTCACCAATTAAAAGAAACAGACTGGCAAAATGGATCAAAAAACAATTTCCAACCATATGCTGTCTACAAGAAACCTATCTAAGCCAAAAGGAAATTTTTAGACTGAAATGCAAAAGATGGTAAACAATACTTTATACAACATAAACTCAAAAAAAAGTGGGGGTAGCTATTCAGTTTGCAGATCATGTGAACTTCAAACCAAGAATGGTCTGAAGAGACAAAGAAGGTTACTACATACTAGTTAGGGGAAATCTTCAAGAGGAAGAGCTAACAATATTAAATATATATGCACCAAATTCTAGAGAACCCAGCTACACAACAAAGGGATTAAAAGAAATGAAAAATCAAATAAACAATGACACATTCATAACAGGAAACCATAACACACCATTGGCACAAAGGGACAGATCAACTAGACAGAAAATCAGCAAAGAAGTAACAGAAATTAATCACACCTGTGAACAAATGGACTTGATAAATGTATACAGTGTTCCATCCAGCAACATCAGGATATATATTCTTCTCAGCACTACATGGGAAATTCTCTAAAACAGACCATATATTGGCCCACAGAACATTTTTAAGTAAATGCTAAAGAATTGAAATTACCCCACGCATGTTATTGGATCGCAGCACCATGCAACTAGAAATTAATGATAAAAGAAACTGCAAAAACCCCACAAACACATGGAAATTTAATAATACACTCTTGACCAATCAGTGGGTCACAGAGTAAATTAAAGAAGAAATTAAACAATATCTACTTACAAGCAAATGAAAATACAAATACAAATAACGGGAATGTGTGGGATGCAATGAAAGCAGTCCTCAGAGGAAAATTTATTGCACTGAGTTACCACATTAGGAAAACAGAACAAACACAAATAAATAACCTGATACTACACCTCAAATATCTAGAAGGAAAAGAGCAAGCCAAGCCCAAAGCCAAAAGAAGGGAGGAAATTATAAGATCAGAGCAGGAATTAATGCAATAGAGACTAAGAAAACAATACAATGAATCAAAGAGTTTGTTTTTTGAAAGAATAAATAAAATTGAGAAGCCCCTAGCCAACCTAATTTTAAAAAGGGAAGAAAATACTCAAATTCATGCAAAATGGAATGAAAAAGGAGAAATCACTACTGACCATGTGGAAATACAGACAATTGTCACTAACTACTTCGAAAACCTCTACTCTCAAAGGTTCAATAACAGAAGAAATAAACAAATGTCTAGAAACATATGAACCACCAAAGTTGGGTCAATAACATGTAAAACTGCTGAATAATCCAATTTCTATTCATGAAATTTAAAATGTAATCAAGTCCCTACCAACAAAGAAGAGCCCAGGCCCAGAAGGATTCACTAAAAAATTCTACAAGAAATACAAAGTCATAATGCTGACACTCCTCAAACTCTTCAATGAAATCAAAAGGGAAGCAATTCTTTCTATGTAATTCCTGGAAGCAAATATTACTCTACTACCAAAACCTGAGAAAGACCCAACCAAAAAAGAGAACTACAGGCCAATCTCCCTAATGAGCATAGATGCAAAAATTCTCAATAAAATTTTGGCAAACAGGATACAGCAAATAATCAAGAAGATTATACACAATGACCAAGTTGGGATTCATCCCAGGCAGGCAGGGATGGTTAAACATACGTAAATCAATAAAAAGTGTAATCCACCATATCAATAGAGCCAAAAGTGAGAATCACATGATCATTTCTATATAGGCAGAAAAAGCTTTTGATAAGATCCAACACCCATTCATGATAAGGACATTACAGAGAATTGGAATTGATGGTCTTTACCTCAATATGATAAAGGCCATCTATGACAAACCAACAGCCAGCATGGTATTAAACTGCAAAAACTGAAATCCTTTACCTTAAAATCAAGCACAAGAAAAGGATGTCCCTTACCACTGCTCCTATTCAATATAGTACTGGAAATACTATCCAGAGAAATTAGACAAGAGACAGAATTAAAAGGAGTAAGATAGGAAAAGAGGAAGTTAAACTGTCATTATTTGCAGATGACATGATACTCTACATAGAAGACCCCCAAATCTCCATTGAAAGACTCCTAGAAATCATAAATAAATTCAGCAACATAACTCAATACAAAGTCAGTACTCAAAATCAATAACATTCTTATACACTAACAACAAAATCACTGAGAGAAATAAGGGAAGCCACATGCTTCACACTAGCATCCAGAAAAATGAAATACTTAGGAATTAATCTAAGGAAAAAAGGAAAAAAGTTGTACAGGGTTACATAGTTCTATATATATATTTATGGTAATGACTATGGTTAGAACTATTTATGGTTAGAAGTATATATATATATATAGTTATTTATGTATATATATAGTTATATAGGTATATATATATATATATATATATATATATATATAGTTATAGGATGCAGCAACTATAGTTCTATATATATAGAACTCCAAGTAGCCATAACCAAACAAAAAATACAGCCAGACATATAATTATCGCCATCTCAGAAATCCAACAAAAGAACAGAATATTAAAAACTGTTAGAGAGAAAAGATAGATCACCTATAAAGGAAAACCTATCAGAATCACAGCAGACTTCTCAACACAAACAATGGAGTCAAGAACAGCATGGAGTAGAGTATTTCAGATACTAAAGGAAAATGACTTCCAACCCAGACCAATGTACGCTGAAAAACTATCCTT